>MU278389.1:3774-138684 GCA_022385755.1 Trametopsis cervina | reverse complement strand
GCGCCGTCTGGGGTAAACTTGACGTCCTGCACTGGGGCAAGGTGACCCGACAGCTCGTGTTTGCAGTGTCCGGTCAACGCATTCCATAGCTTCACCTCGCCGCCCACGGACCCGGAAGCTATCGTTTCTCCGTCAGAGGAGAACGCCAGTTTCCACACATCTATATCGTGTGCCTCCATTTTCGAGATAGCTTTGCCACGTCTGATGGTGGTTGAATCTTCCTGAGGAATGTCTTGTGCGGCCCATACAAGGATCCTCCCGTCCTCGCCTCCCGACGCGAGATATTTCCCATCCGGAGAGTATACCGTTGTCCACACAGATGCTTCGTGACGTCCTGCGCCTTCCTGGTCGGACCCGTCGAGGCTGGTGATCAACATCCCTGTCTTTGCATCCCACAGCTGGATCACATTGTCTTCATAGCTCGCCGCAACCTGCGTGCCATCGGGCGACACTGCCATTGACGTCACCGTACCCGCGCTGCCATCTTTGTTCATTATCGTCAGATGGGCCCATTTCCGTGGCTCGCTACCTGGAGCATCATCCCGGAGAACAAGACCGCCGTAACGAGCTCTTGCGTCGTTTTCATTGCCTCGGTCCGCATCATCATTGTTCCCAGGTCCTTCGCCACCGCCACCCATACCAAAACCGAGAGCGGCCTCTTCGCCGTTTATTTCCTGGTTACGGTGATGATTGATGAGTTCGAGTAGGTCCAGCATTGCCGCTACA
This sequence comes from Trametopsis cervina, assembly GCA_022385755.1. Taxonomy (NCBI): domain Eukaryota; kingdom Fungi; phylum Basidiomycota; class Agaricomycetes; order Polyporales; family Irpicaceae; genus Trametopsis; species Trametopsis cervina. Next base: position 137,958 of record MU278389.1, on the reverse strand, counting down.
CATTGACTCTCGTCAGGGGCTCTGTACATCAAGCACCCTGCCAATGGAATATAGCTCACCGTTATCGCTATCAACGCGTATCTTTGGCCGAATCAAGTCCAGATACACACGGAAATCTTCTGGTGGGCTCCCCTCCTAAGCTCGCAGTCAGCAGGTCCAATGATAGTCGAATTATGAATTCCACATACCGGGAACAAGGAATATACATCTCCATGAGATGCGATAGCCATCGCAGCGTCAGAGTTCTTATACATGCACTTATCAGAAAACCACCGGGACAGCGTTCCCGATGAAAATACTTACTTCGAGAAGATAGTCAAGAAGGATATCCACCCAGCTGTGCGCCTGCGTTCTGTCAGTCTCACGTGCGTAGACACATGTTCTATGCACTCACTGAAGTCTCCGGCAGGTTTGACTCGATTTCATACTCGTAGTGATCCTCTTCCGCTCGAACAGCGGGGCCTCCCTGCCCACCTGCGTCTGGGTCCTTGGGAAGCTCATGGGGTCCAGCACCCGCGACAAGCTTGATAGAAGTGTGTATCCCAGGGATCCTCCATCTGACCTGGAGATAGCGTATAAATATTGGCCACCTATGATAGCTATCGTCAAGCTCCGGTTCGCGAGTTTCCATCCCCGATTGCTGGGCGAGACTATATTCAACGTGGAGGGACAGGCTGGCGAATGTCACTGCATTGGCTTCGGCCGTGCCGCTGTGTGAGGTTGACCCCGAACGGGCCGCAGCCATAGCAAACGCAGGAGTCTTGACGAACCCTTGGATCATGATGAGGTCACTTCTTCCGATGTCTAGGTGAAGGGGTCCCGAGCCTGCGACATGATCGTACCAATGGTCGTGGTGTTTCTTCATGTACTCAATTAGCCCGTAGCTGGTCTCAGTTGCGGTTTCGATGCCGGTCTGCGGAATGTATAACCAGGCACCTCGCTTCTCCCTGAACGTCAATGAGTAACCGACCCTTCCTCCGGCAAGCCCGGGAAGATCCCTAGTAAGGTTGCTCAGTAGCACTCAAGGTCTCTATAAGGCCCACTTGCCCTGCTGCAGCTGCGCCCATCTTGTTTTTCAATACACTGGTGCTGCTGTACAGGTCGGGCTTCATGTATTGCTCTCGCACCAACACCTTCTTCAGTGCTTCCTTCGGTATGGGTTGGTGTAAGGGCGGCACGCGCTCTTCTTGCACGTTTCGCTCGTTATGAGTATCATCGAAGGTGTACCTGGCCTTGAATACCTCTACAAATGTACCTCTTTTGATATATCCAACATCTCCAATCCCGATCTCGTCAGAATCATTGTATCCTTCAGGGAACCACAATGCATATCCTTTCTCGAGGTTTTCTAATTGTGAGGCGTAGACCTCACTGATATCTGCTTTGGCGGCCATGAGGGGAAGATGATGGTAGCAGGATCAGATAGTGTAATCTGGGCGGCCTGACTTACGTCTTATACTCATATATGAGCTGCACCAGAATGCTATGATACAAGGTTCGATCGGAGTGTGCACGAGATGCTGGCGCGAACATAGCAAAGACATCGATGGATAATGGCATCCGTGGGAAGACTATATCTGGCGGCATTGTCTGTTCGTCGGTTTTCCCTATACAATGTCAAACTCGAAAGTTGGCGACAACTGTCAGGGTGGAATAACGCACCTATAGGCACCGTATGGCACAATTAATACTGCAGAGTTATAGCCAAGACTCGCAGTGCATTAGACTTGGGAGCTATAGCGGTCTCAAGACATTACTGTCTCAATGCACAGGTTATCAGCCCACGATGAACCAGAAGTAGAACTTCAAGGGGGCATCACGGTTCTCATGCTGTCATATTGATACCGCGGCTGCGCTAGACGCTTGCATTTCTTCAAAAGTCAACGACAGACGAGAAAATATATACAGGAAAACATGCCTTGTTCCTGTTTGCGTATGTTGCAACAGATGTTCGCCGTATTAGCCTGAGACAACTCTGAGACAGCCTTGCTGCACTGGTCGTTTAGATGAACTTCCGCTGTTGTGGAGCGCCCGTGATGTTTGACCAGCGCTACTCATGTAGTATTCGACCGAGAGCACGACCGTTAATTCAACATCGCAAGTATGCTGCGATGAAAGTACAAGACATAGACATAAAATATATACAAGCAATGTGCGCGCGAGTCAAACCTGAAACGGTAGTAGTACAGTGTTCATCCTCCAAAGCGCATTTGGTCCACCACGCTCCAGAGCCTGATTGTCCCATCGTCCGAAGCAGACACAACGCTCTCGTCATCAGGGGTCCATACTATGCTCGTCACCTTGTCAGTGTGCCCTGCAAACTCGGCCACAAATCTCCCACTCTTCTCCGCTGCAATCCCCACCTCCCAAACCTTCACGGTTCCGTCCGCGCACCCCGCTGCTACCATCTCCCCATCTGCTGAATACGCCACGACGTTGACCACCCCTTGTCGTCTCCCCGCACTCTGAATCAATTCCTCCGAATCGCCGCCAGCCACCTGTATCTGATCAATCCATTTATCACCCGCAAGCAAGTGCTTTCTTTCCCCCAGATACGAATCACACGTTACCACACGTCCGTCATATCCACCAGACGTAACCTCCCCGCCGTCCGGAGAGAAAACTGCAGCCCAAACGGGCCCCTCGTGCTCGCACAGAGTCACAAGCACGCGCCCATCCTCCGCGCTCCAGACGTATACGATTCCGTCTTCCGCCGCTGTCACGATTCTTTGCTCGCCTTCGTCCCTTGCAAAGTCTATGCTCCAGATCATCCCCTTGTGGCCAGTCATACTCGCGAGTTGCTTTTGGGTCGCTACGTCCCACACATACCCAACACTATCGGCACAGGTGACAAGGCGCTTCGAGTCAGGCGAGAATTTGAGAGCCATGACCGTTGTCGGATGAGCAGGGAGAGTGACCAGCGGGCGCCCGTCTTCTCCATCCCACAGCCGGACAACGCCGTCCGTTGCCGATGTTGCGATATAGGCCCCATCAGGAGAGTACGCAGTTATCCATACGTCGCCTTTGTGACCGGTCAAGACTGCGATCGACTCGTGGCTGGCCAGGTCCCATAGAATTGCGTTATGGTCGGCACTTCCTGAAACAAGCTTCGTGCCGTCGGGAGAGAAGACAACGGTATACACACTATCACTGTGTCCCTCAAGACGAAATAGGAGTGCGCCAGTAGTGAGATCCCATATGCGCGGTGCTTGCTCGTCATGAGCCGTGGCAAGTCGGTTGGCACTTACGGAGAGCGCAAGGGAGTGGATAGCACCGTCCGCAGAGCTATCTGCCAGTAGTAAGTGTGGGTACTGATGGCCGTTTTGTGTCGTAGCAGAGTCGTAACAAGTGCCGACAGCGACTATCGATCCCTGGAAATGATCTCGTCCTCGGGTAGCATATGGAGAAATCGAAGACATAGGCGCAGCAACGGGGGTAAGGTCACTCGGGGGAGCGTCCTGCCTGGATGATCCTGGCTGCGCCTCATCACTGGCAGGTCTTGTCGGTTCCGCTTCAGAAGTAATGATTTCTACACCAACAGCAGCATCTTGTAGGCCAGCCGCTGCGATTGCGTCGCGTTTCTCTTCCTCTTCCTGTTGGGCAAACTGCTGCTGATTTGTTCTTCTTTCCAGACCTTCTTTGCTAGCCGTGTACATAGCCTGAGCCATTGTGAGATGTGCCGCTGAGGAACGCGAATTGTTAGTGATATGAGTTTGCGGGCTTACTAGACACTTACTATTGCCTTCATCTAACGATACAGAGTGACCTAGTAGATTGTGCAAATTTTGACCAGTCCAATCTCTCTGGCAGCAGAAATACGGGACACCGAATGGTCAGGTCTAGGTAGAGCGAGTGACGAAAACATGCACATACAGGGAATAATCGGGCAACGTGCTCATGACTGCAGATAGCTGCCTCAGCATCTGGCTTTTCCTGTCGACATCCCAGGTCAGCTAGCGATATTCTACACCTGTGAGACAGTGCAATACGGTGAACATACTTTTAATATGGCCTCTAATACATCATCGAGAGGCCTATGGTGTCTTGTCCCCATGCTCGTCTTGTACTTCACCTTGTAGTAGCTTACAAACACGCATTGATTGTGGGACACAGTTCTAGTTGCACCATTATCCGCACGCGCTTTGCCCTTCTCAGATGCCACTAGTGACGGCCCGTTCTGGCTGTGGAAGGTGTAGTGGCCGCTTGCCCCAGACTCGACTCGAATTTCGAATTGCTCTCGTTGGCCTACCAATCCCTGCAGTACCACTTCCGATCCGATGACCTCCAAGCTCCCATTTTCAGACGGAGGAGCACTTTGATATACTGCTGTGCCCCAATTCGACGTCTTCACACAGCCATTCACCAAGACGACGTCCTCCGCTAATTCGCACCCTGCGTGCCGTGCGTATTTCGCCCAGTGTAGATGATTCCTCCGCATATATTGGCGCATCTGTGCGGATATGTCCACAGTATCCCTAGTGGTATCAACGCCGTCTACAAATAGCCAGGCAGCGACGGGAGTACTGATCTGACAGCTGATCTGACGGAGGACATCGCTGCCACTGAACCCAAGTACTTCAGTTTAACAACATGTATGAACGTAAAGGCGCACTCACGTTGGTGCGTTCATGACTTTTTCTGTTCCTACAGTTGATACGCCACGACTGGTGAACGGCCCCTGATGCTCAATGGGCTGCTGAGTCCGCTTGAGCCTTCTGTTCGTCCTCAACGGTTCAAATTCATCCGGCACTCCGTGTTTGTTTACAGGGTGATCCTTGTCGTAGAAGATGTTGAATAGTCTTACGAAGCTACCTTTGTCGTCCAGATATCCCACATCGCCGATCTGCACTTCCTCGGTCCCATGTCTGCCATCTTGCGGTTCTGGGCACCACAGCGCGTCACCAAGCCCGTAGTGGGCCAGCTCCGTAGCAAAGGTATCGATGAAGGTAGGTCTGATACCCATCGTAGATGAACGTCGAGATCAGGTTAAGGACGAAGTGGCAAGTTATATACAGGCGAGGCGATGCAGCTACAACCAGACGCTCGAGTAGGGTTATTGGAACATGCCATTGATTATGGCAGGGCCGTGGAACAGCCTCCTGTGCTTCGTGTTGATATGCCCTTCGTGACCATTATCCTCCAGGATCTAGCATGCACGTCGCATACAAGAATGAATGAAGCACCATTACGGTACAGCGTGAATTTGCGTGTTCCAAAACGGCCAGCAGTGCTACGCGGGCGGCCACCAGAAATTGCCTATGCACCCGAGGAGCTATAATGTCGAAACACGTCCGTCTCAGTAATGCCTGGAGAAATATAGTCCATGCTGATCAATCCGACGATGACAGAGAGGAGGCAAAGAGAAAGCGCACCTTTGGTCAACTTTCGAGCTGGCGTTCCATGAGCCGGACCCCCGGATCCGATCACCGTTGATCCGTTACAACCTTAATTCCAACGGTAACGGCGCATAATCTATTTTTCGGCAAAACCAGGTTCGTATGGGCCCCTGCTGTACACACACCTCATCCAAAGGAGCTCACAACTTATTTCTTGAAGTCTTGGGCTTGCATAGTTAGCATGGAAGATCTCAACCTTCCCTGCGGTATAAAATTATCTCGCCACTTCTACAAGGATGTGACGCTGTGACACCCTTCGTGAGGCAATGCCGTTACGTATTGGTAAACCGGTTCGCCTCTCCTTGGACTTCATCGTTGACCACTGCGCGCACAGCTTACGCGACCCGTAGTTTCGAACACGAGAACCTCCTACGAGCAAAACAGCGTGGTAGATCTTCTTGTGCTTCCTTCGGGTGTTACTTACCACCCTTAGAACTGATGGAGAGCACACCGTTGAACCACGCAAGGGGCCCTCCTCCCAATTACTCAGTGGACTAGGGGGCGCCCAGCAGGAAGGCGCCGACGGGCCGGATAGCGCTGAAGAGGCGGATCAGTAGGGTAGCTAGTCGTATCCTTCATGTAATCCGCGCACAGAAGGCGCCAATCGATATCGCATTCTCTCCCTCTGACCACCACCGAGCGCATCAGTCAGGGACCTACCGGTCCATCAGGTATCAATGATCCTCCATCGAGTTCGAAACGTCGACCCAGTCATGTTATATCTGTGATCATCCTTGCGCTCACTGCCATCTGCGTGGTTTCTGTAACCCTATACGTTGGAATTACCGTAGCTCGGCGCCCCAGCGACATACTCGATCCAGTTGAAAGAGAAAACCTTCGACGAGAGTGGTCTCGCGAGCGACAGAAATGGCGGATTGACCGGGCAGTGCATGATGTATTCATGAAGCAGTGGCATAACGAGCAAAGGCTTTATAAGACCGAGGTCCAAGCCAGGGCCAAGGAAAGAAAGGACTGGGAAGCAGAGCGGGCCCGGCACGAGGAAGAAGACCGCCGGTGGGAGAAGGACCGTTGGGACCGTATGCAATTGTACTGGGGGGATTTATGGCGCAACGATCATTGTCACTCGTACGCCACCCGCGAATACAGCGCGCGGCTTTGGAACATCGCCCCTGGAGCGAATGGATTAGAAGCTTGTAGGGTCACTTCGAACAGGATAAATGCCAGAGACTTTGCGACCCCCACTTACTGTGAAGATCGGGTGAGTGTAGCTCAGTATCAATCCTGCCCAGAGTGCCTTCTACTTATTTGTGTATTTCAGGGACGAGATGGAATTCATGGTCACTGGCTCGTCGACTTCGATGAAGGTGCTTGTCACCCGTACTGGGACCCACTTAATGACAAGGTGAATCGGCTAGATTGAACGACCCATTCAGCCTGGACGCTGATTCTGCAAACACCCATCAGGGCTGCGTTTCCGCACGCTCCCGGCTCCGTGTATGTCCCTTTCACATCTACACAATTCCTGATATACCCACACATTTGGCACAGCAAATGGAAGCACGGCTCGAGAACATCGCGAGTGGCGATGATTGGCAGACTATGTGTGAGACTACTCCTAATGTCATCAACGGAGTACACATAACCCCAACACGTTGCGAGAATCGGGTACGTATTTCCTCTATTCTACCAGATTTTTGGTTTACATGGTTTAGGGTTTTTGGTATGGAATGGTCGGAGTATGGGAGTATCCTGATTTCCGTTGCTGAGTGCGCAGAGATTGAAGCCAGTACGCTATGTAATTGTCCTCGTAGTGCGTCTAACTCCTTTTGTGTCTGATCATACGGTAGCGAAGACGAGTCACCCTACGTATGTGCCCGAACGTCACTAACCTACGCAGCTGCAAGAGATGGCTAAAGCACGCAGTATGGGCGCTATAGCCGCTCGTTTGCCAGTTCACTCGTCACTCGAGCATCTGGACCTGGCTGAGTCCCTCCACTAATACAATAGCTCAATAGCGAGCACCATGCATTATCTTCCGACTGACACAACATACTAAATAACTGCCATTCAGCATGCCCCAACTCGGCATACGGTTGAGGTGACGAGTTCGCAGGAGGTAGAATGATATCCTTACTCGAGGTAAGCACACAGCATATGCATTTCTATATCACTGTATGGGAATAACAGACAATGCATGCAGGCGACGACGGAGTCCCAACATGCGAGAGGCTGTGCACTACAGGTAACGTATACTGCGTGGGCCGCGGGCCACCACGCTGGCCCCAACAATCTCTCTATGTTATCATGCCTTGGCACGCCCCAATTCGTATTGTTCTGTGTGGCTGGCCCGTACCATGCAGTGCTCCTCAGATCATACGCCATCGTGAAATCTACGGGTATCGGCCGAACGCTCGCCACAATTCTCTATCGAGGATCGACAGGGATATCTCAGCAGGTTGGTACGTCAAGTTCCGTTTCGCATGATGCGGAAACAGCTAATAAGAGGATAGTGTCTTCTCTGTGGATTTCCGGCCGCGATTGTGAGTTGCAGTGCAGAGGCGATGTTATTGTGCCATGACCCTGATCCTCGTCCGCTCACGCCGCTCGCAGCGCACAGAATGCATTGCATGGCTGTGTTACTATCGTCGATTAATTTGGTCTGTTTGAGGCCGAACCGCAGGGCCTCGTCATCATTCTACGCCAAGGAACAATACCGGATACCCCTGTTGTGGCGAAGGGTGTGCGTGAATTGAGTCTCCGAGCCTCCGTCGAGTGTGTGTCGTTCTTTACCTATTTATACCAGACGAACTCTATCTGTTCACTCACACAAACACATACGCCTCACCTTACTTCCATGGGCTCTCGACAGGATATCAGCGAGGTTTACGCTTCGCACTTGCAGGACCTCCACAAGGGATATGCACTGTGGTTTCCTGAAGGATACGACGGCTCTGACGAGATCAACATTGGAGACGTTGGATATATCCGAAAGGGCAACTTCATAGAGGTATTCAAGGCCAAGTACACCCGCGATGACGCCCTCAACCAGCGGAACGTGGAAGGCGAACGTGTGCCGCCCTCACATCAACCTATACCACCTCAAGCATTGAACGAGGTACTCACGACAACTCAATACATGACCCCCAACATGTACCACGGCAAGAGCTTATTAAGCAAGACTATCACTTCACCTCAATCAGGGTAAGCGACATCCATGAGGACCTTGAGCGTTGCTAATCAACTATGCTAGGGATGATGCTGGACATACTCTAGGAAGCCTTCGCCGCTCGTTGACGTTCTCAGAGCAGGGAGGTGCCAATCTGTATATTCCGCAGATCGGCATCGAAACCACCACCGAGACTAGCTATGGGCTAATTGAGTACATGAAGAAATACCACGACAGTTGGTACGATTATGTCGCGGGCTCGGGACCTCTTCGCCTAGCAATCGGAAGGAGTGATCTCATCATGATCCAAGGGTTCGTCAAGACTTCTGCGTTTGCTATGACCGCTGCCCGTCCGGGGTCAACCTTAAACGGCTTCGCGCTCGAATCCCAGGTAGTAACATCCGCCGGCGTTTCTCTTGACATTTCCTACAATCTAACTCAGCAATCGGGAGTGGAAAGTCGGGAACCGAAGCTTGATGATAGCTCCCCTAGATGGCCAATATTTATACGCTACCTCCAGGTCCGATGCAGGACCCCAGAACCACACTCGCCCGTCGAACTTCACGCGGGTAACGGACCAGGCGCAAGCGGGCTGGGAGTCTCCGTCGAAGTGCAGAACGACTCCTACGCGGATGGACTCGAAAGCGTGCCGGAGAATTGGTACGAGTATGTAATCGAGCCAAACCTGCCAGAGATATCAGTAAGATTGGATAGTTGCCTTGTATGACGAGAGACTGACAGGACGCAGGCGCACAGCTGGGTAGATATCCTTCTTGACTACCTTCTCGAGGTGAGTATTTCTATCGATCTTACTGTCCTGACAGCTCTGACAAGCCTATAAGAACTCGGATGCTGCGATGGCCATCGCATGTCATGGAGACGTATACTCCCTGTTCCCAGTATGCGGATTCATAATTTGATTCTCGTGGGGCAATGCTGACCACGAGCCTAGGAGGGAAGCCCACCAGAAGATTTCCGTGAGCACCTGAAGATGGTCCAGCCGAAGATACGAGTAGACAGCGATAAATGTGAGCTTTAGAGCATCAGCAGCGTACTTTACGTATACCGGTCCCTGACGAGAGCCAATGTATAGTTGCAACATTGGACCTCCTTACGCTCATCAATCGTCGCCGTGTCCAGCAGATAACAGGAAATGATGCTGTTCCCGATTCCAACGCAGAAGCCGACGCTGGCGCCGATGTTACGGATCAAGGCAATGACACCGACGCGCGAGCTCGTTACGGCGGTCTTGTGCTTGGGTGTGCCGCCTCGAGCAGCGAGCAGCTGCCGTGGGCCCATCTGACCATAGTGAACGGTGGCGATGCAAATCCGGTTACTGTGACGTCAATGTCGGTGTCGCCCGATGGCACACAGGTTGCGGCGAGCTATGAAGACGATGTGATCCAACTGTGGGATGCAAAGGCTGGGATGTTGATCACCAGCCTCGACGGGTCTCAGGAGGAAGGCGTGGGACGCCACGAAGCATTCGTGTGGACAACGGTGTACTCTCCGGATGGGAAATATCTCGCGTCGGGAGGCGAGGACGGGAGGATACTTGTATGGGCCGCACAAGACATTCCTCAGGAAGATTCAACCATCATCAGACGTGGCAAAGTTATCTCGAACATGGATGCGCACGATATAGATGTGTGGAAACTGGCGTTCTCCTCTGACGGAGAAACGATAGCTTCCGGGTCCGTGGGCGGCGAGGTGAAGCTATGGAATGCGTTGACCGGACACTGCAAACACGAGCTGTCGGGTCACCTTGCCCCAGTGCAGGACGTCAAGTTTACCCCAGACGGCGCACACTTGGTCACATCCGCGGAGGAGATAGCGACGATCTGGTCTGTCGAGACAGGCGCGAAGATGGTAGATATGAGGGGACACGCGAATACTGTGTGGACGGTGGCCGTGTCACATGCGGGAGATCGGGTGATGACAGGGTCTGAAGACGGGACGTGTCGTATCTGGGATATGGCGAGTGGGGAGGCACTTGTGATACTCGCGGAGCACGGTGGTCCTGTTTGGTCCATTGGATGGTCGGAAGACGACAAACAGGTGCTATCTGGGTCGGACGACGGGAGTGCGATGATTTGGGATTCGCACACCGGGACGCTTCTTCATACACTGACGCCGGATGGTGATGCGACGAGCGTTGTTGGTGTTGTTGCATGGTCACCGTTGGGGAATGCGGTTTGCACTGGGTCGTCGGATGGTGCGATTCGGCTATGGGACAGCGATTCTGGATCATTACTGGCTGAGTGGCGAGGGCATGGGGATAAGGTGAAGGGCGTTGAGTTTACATCGGATGGTCGCAATATTTACTCTGCTTGCGACGACTCGTCCATTCGTCACTGGAGTGTTACGGATGTTATGCGACTGTACTGAACACGTTTCGCTAGTTTCCTTCCTGAACATAGTGTACAACGAAGCTTGTAACCGGTGTTAGCATACGAAATACATTAATTTAATCTCGTCCTAACCTGTCGTCAACATCGTATCAGCGTAGCTCTAAGCAGCTTCCGTTATGTTTTTCGCTCAAGGATTGCGGTCCTCCGCCGCACGCCGCGTTTTCGGCGTCTGTATGTACGGCTCGATAAATCTCATCGTGCTACTTCTCACCATAACCTGCTCCCGCCCACGTCCCTCCCATGCGGCTGTGCATGAACTTTGCATTCCTTCGACGAGCCACACTTTTGTCGCCGCTTCACCTATATACATCGCTAGAACGCTCCAGACTTCATGGCCAGACATTTCGATCGCGACTGGTTAGTTGGCTTTAGAAGTCTCTTGTACAACGATTCTGCCAGCCACTGCCAGCCACTAGTCGACGTAGGAATAAAGGCGAGGCCGACCTCGACATTGGGATGCTACGTTCTTATCTTCAACAACCACTCTGGCCTCTGACTGATCTTGTACACTCGCCTACAGCGTTGTACCAATCTACCCACTCTCTTTTGGTACCTGTAGCCCTCCTCATCCGCTATTTACTGCCCCGTCGTGGCCCTCCAAGCACTTATTCATTCATTCACCTAGGCGTCGTAAACTCTCAACATGTTCAGCGATCAAGGCTTCATTGGACTTTGGCCTGGGCTGACCTTTACGGCCGTGCAAATGGAGGAGCTTGTTCCGACGAAGGTCGACACCATGGAGGCCCGTGCTCCTGTCCAGAACACTCTGAACGACATTGAAGGAGTCTCATCCTGGTCTTATGAGTCTAGCTCGATGCAATCCTCTGGGTTGGACGTCACAGAGTACTTGGCCTACTCACCACCGCCCACGCCTACTCGTCCCTCGGCGATCTCTCGGTTTTCTACACCTCCGGTGTTGAGCGCACCTGGCACGCCATCTCTGCTGCACCTGTCCCTCACCTCTACAATGTCTAGCCCATCACTAGCTCATACTCCGATGCAGTACACTACTACGCGCAACGCCGATCCCAGTTCCTCACACGTCGGTCTTGGATTTACTGGATTGTTCCTCCCGGACGGGTCGATGTTCGACGGAATGGGTGCTCTCCCCAAGCGGGACGAGAGCGCTGAGCTTGGCTTCTTCATGGACGAGGCCGAGGGCAGCGGAAGCTGGGGCATGAACAAACCCTTCGGATACCCGGAACAGGAGGAAGATGCATGGCGTAAATCCATCTCATGCCGTATCGAAGACGGAGGACTCGACATATTGAAAGACCTAGAAGACACCCTCGCTGCGATTGACATTCCCTCGATCCGACAGAAGAGACCGCAACCCGGTGTGGACAGCCCGACGCTCCCAAGTGCGGAAGATGTGTTCTATTCTCATATGCCTATGTCGAGCACCCCGCGCATGGCAGACGCGAGGAGGCACCGGAAGGCACGGTTCGGTCTTCCTCATTCCGTGGTTACGGATTGGTCCAGAAATGTCCGGGAGGCAGTGGGGAAAGAAGAGGCTGCGGATGTATATGCTGCAAGATAGAATGAGTACCCCCGGAGGGCTTGTGTGCGAACGTACGGCCTCCATAGAAGACGGGATTGACATGTCATGTAGCTTCGACGCTGGTACGAATCTGATTCTGCTAGGATGACTGGTTCCCCTCCCCGATTTACCGTCTTGTCTCCTTGAGTTGTGGTTCTCAAGATTTGAGATTTAGCATGGACTCGCGCTCTGCCTGCGGTCAGCCACATTCGTCATGAAGTGGGCACAAGGCGGCCACGTTGCGGGCTGCCTCGAATTCTATGTCACTATGGCTTTGCACTTGATGACCGAGGTATTCAGCGAATTCGACTCGCGTGATAGGTGAGGTGCCCGGTTTAGCTGCTGTGGCCACAGCAATATGCTGCTGATCGCACCGCCGGTACGAGCTGGAAGTTCTGGCACGAGGCGTGTCAATCCTACCATACCGCGCAAAGTTCATAGATCGCGGAGCGTGCACTGGTAGCCATGACTGAAGTGTACGACCTGCAGCCCGCAGACCAGCGCACTGCCCTGCTAACACGTTTTAGTGGCATCGGGCGTAGGGCCCCGCGGTTGCGGGGTCCACGCTTCAGAAAAATTGTGTACAAATACGCATGGGTGACGGGCTGTAATGAGATCCACGAGGCTAGGAATGTCAGAGCGCAGGAAAAGCTATACAGTGTACAACGTGGGTCTGAGAAGTGGCTGAGCACGGCTGGGTAGTATAGATGCCGTGCACTGGGAATATATACATTATTTTGCGCCTTTTGCGGGGGCGGGGGCGGGACCCCGGAGAGTAGTCCAGCTTCCTCCCGACGACCATGTCGAGCTCGGCGTCTTCAGGCGCGCTCTTTGCATCTGGCACCCGCTCAAGGTCGTGGAATCATTTTATCCTCGTTTCTTCGCCGTGGAATGCGGTCATGAGCGCAGGAAAACGTCTCGGCCGCCACCAGCCCAGCGAGGAGGGGTATGCGTGGACCGGACCGAATACAATATCTGGCAAGCGGTAATCAAAGCCTCGAGGCGACCTTCCATCCTTGGCCTACATCGCATTTTCATCCTGCGTGAACAAGGCTTGCGCGAGGCGACATCCTGTTCAACGGCAAAGCCACGTTGGAACCGCGAGTACAACAAAGGCCCCGTCATTATCTATGAAACCTCCATCGCTTATCCTCCACGTAATCTTTTTCTGAAGACGACTCACCACCCCGTCACCTCTTTGTTCAGTGCAGTCATCTTGCGTCCATCTTGTGTCCTCTCTGACGGATTATGTCCAGCAGTCAAATCGCGGTACGCAATTGGAAGCCTCAAATCCTGGCTAGTACACAAGGTGAGCTGTTGTTCTATTCTGCTGGTTCTTTGCGCTTGTTCTCGCGTGGTTTCTTTGTTCCTATCGTGTCTGTGAGAGGGACCCACAAGAGCTGAGCTGCCATCCCGGCGAGGATCCGTCTCTTCGAGATAGAGTTGGGATCTCCTCTGATGTTCGGTTCAGTGTCCTTTGGCTCTTTTCTGCTTCGTTCGTCTTGATGCCGTACAGCTGTACGGAAAGCAGTCTAATCATCTGAACTGCGCGATCTGGGACAATTGCCTTAGGGGTCGAACCCTCGCACATATCTTTCCTCATGAAGTGTCGCTGATACTAATTTGCTCCCGTTCTCTTCAATCAAGGACCTATGCAGACCAATATCGCACCCCGTGAGGCGTCGCCGTCACCTTCATTTCGGGAAAGGCAGAGGACGATTAAAGCCCACTCAATGCCTATTGTCCCTTCTGTGGGCCAGATCTTGTCCGGCAATAATGCGCAGCAAAATATTTCACAACCGAGTCCCACGGGCTCCAACGGCTCTCTTCCTGCCCGAAGGTCTCCACCAGCTGCAAACCGTATATCGCCTGTGACAGCAAAGCTCGGTTCTATCGCTGTCAACGTACGTGGCGACCGTACACCAGAACGCATTGGCTCGCCACCGCCTCTCTTGCACACGCAGAGCACCTCAGCTATCCCCCAGGGCTCGCAAAGCTTGCCCGCCCACCAACCTCGACCAATGGCGCGTGCCGTCCAGCCACCATTCCTTAACCAGTTTCAAATGGACGAGAAGTGGCATGTCACTGAGGAACTCCTTGCTGAGATCGACCGCGCCGACCAACAGCAGGGGCAATTACAGGGGACATCGGGTGTGGCGTACGCAGGTGGCGCTGCGTCCAGCAGCAGCAGTTTACATCTGCAAGCCAAGGACCCGGCCGTAGAACGCGTTCGTGCCAGTGATCGTTCGAGCCCGAAGGAGTTTGACAGCGCGCAGAAGAGGCAAGTGCGTGAGAAGGGAGGGGAAACACAGAACGTCCGGGATAGCCCAAAAACCCGTGAGCGATCTCAGACGACCTCCTCCATCTCATCCCAGCACGCAGATCCTCAGACAACAGTCGCACAAAGAACTCCGGAGTATCGTGGCTCTCCGCCGTTTCACACGCCGATGACATCCCCTGCTGAGCGTACCGCGAGTTACACCCAATACATCCCGGAACCCTACCAGCCTCCGCAAACATCTGCGCAGCCCGCGACACGCAAGCCCGCGTCTGCTGCTTCTACAGAGTCGACTTCGCCACGAGGCACACCGCCCGCTATCAACAAGCTACCAGCCCAGAACCAACCGGTTCAGTCTGCTAACACCCGCGCGTCGGATCGTGCCCTCCCGCTGCAAGAGGAGCCGGAAGAAGACCTCAGTCACGATTTCACGGAACATGAGTCTGATTACGATAAGATCCGCCGCAGTTCGCCCACCCCTTCGTCAGACTTGTATCCCGAGGGACGTTACGGCGGTAACCGACGAGAACATGCTGCAAGCGTCCAGGCTACGGACGACGATGACGACGAGGATACCCTCAACGAAGAGGCGCATGATCATTTGCAGCCGCCCAACAAGAGCGATGACGAGGATTCGGGCTTTACGCCCCGATCTCCCTCTACCAGTCTCCCTGAACGCCCCAGGGACGAACGGTACTCTCCGACCAACAGCCAGTATACGTCACAGTTCAGTCAGATCTCTGCCGAGAACCAAAAGACTGTACGCAGTAAACATGCACGCGTTGGTTCGACGGACCAGCTGGGCATGCGCTCCTTTGATCCTGCGCTCTTCGAAACCACAGTCAGCAGCCTCCGAAGCAACTCACAGGATAGCAACGGAAGTGGTCCACGTGCAGCGGCTAAGCCTGCGCACTCTTCACCGCCGCTTGCGCCTCAGCCACCGCCACCCTATCCGCAAATCCAGCAGCAGCAGCCTCAGGCCCGTCATTTTGTCAAACCTGTGATTACGCAGTACGGCACAAACAGCTCAATTCCCCTGTCACCGCATTTTGAGGATCTGCAGGGGGTGTTTGACAATCCGACGTCTTCTTATCTGCAGACGTTCCTGCAGTCGCCCACGCCGGACGGACGTAATGCACCGGTACCGCCGACCCCTCTTTCGCACACGGCAGCTCCTTCGCCGTCTCCTCTGTCCGCGGTGCCAAGTGATATCGAGCCCCGTCAGATTGGCTCGCCGTATCCCTACCCATTCGCTCACATACGCCGCACGGCTCTGTCTGCCGCTCAAAATGCGGCGACCTCTACGTTCGACCCGAACGATATTGCGCATGTGAGGGAGCAGTTACAGATGCAGATGCAAATCTACGCACTGAACAACGGTCTCGCGCCGCCTTCCGAGTCCACGTTCTCGCCGTCTTCAACGCCTTTCCCCACGGTGGGCTACAACCCGTGGGCCTTTATGCATCAGGTACCGCGTCACGGCGACTCCGCGATGAGCATGCGCTCCAGCCCGAGCCACGAGCCGATCCATCTGCCTCTTCCACCGTTCCGCACTCAGCGCCCGGTCAGAAGGAAGGAACACACGGGCAACCTCCGCTCGCCCCTTCGGCGCAAGGTGAAACCGCCTCCGCGGGTCGAAAGCACCCAACCGAGAGATACCAGCCCGGAGCCGTCGTCTGGCGAGGAAACTGCAGGCGAGACGCAGTTCGTCGACCAGTTTGTTCCGACGCCCACTGCGAACGGACATTGGCCGAATGGTGCTGGAAATGGTCAACCGGTTGAGCAGGCTGAGGAAGAGGAGGAAGAAGGAGAGTGGGTTGACGACGACGACGATGAAGGGGATGATATGCTCTCGTTAGAGTACCATCATTCGTATATCCCGAACGCAGCGAAGAGGCGGCGAAGATGGGAGACCAGGTGGGAAGGACTATCGGAAGCTGTGAGTACATATATTTGTCCTGCAGTCGCGTTTAATAACTCATGTGCTGTAGTTCCGAGCTCTCGATCGAGAGACAGATACTGCTGTACTCGTCCTGGCTGCCCCTACACACAGCAAGAAATTATACGCGCTCACTTCGCGGAACATACGTCGCGACGCCAACCTCTTGCAATCCCCCAGCTTGACGAAGATTCGCAACAATTTCGCTGCTCTAGCCGAACAGAAGCGCGTCACGCGTACGCCTCGGATCTCGCTCGTCGAGCAGCTCTCGAGTCAATCTAGCGCATCCGTTGATGGCTCGCAGAGTGGAGAGGAAAGCCTTAGACGTGCTCTGGATGCAGCCATCGGAAGTCTAGGCGCTTTGACTACGTTATACGACCACCGTGAGGCGCGGTGGAGGGAGGAAATGCGGCGCCTTGGGGAGGACCGCGAACATGTCGAGCTCTTACTTCGCCAGGTTTTGGGCGCACCGCCGATGCCCGCTGATAAATTGCAGGAAGATGCGCAGCTACTTGGATAGATTTGTGTACGAGGATGCTTATGTTTGTGTTTACATCTACTAGGAAGGATCTTGGAAATTCTGTATACCAAATGTGCTACCCTGCTTCGTGTACATTGTACTAGTACTTCAGTGTAGTGTTTGTGTACTAGGATCGAATACATGGTTGAGATTATCACATTTAGATGCTTGGGCGGTCATAAGTCTTGATAATGCCGAACGGCATCTCGGAGCACTGCTACAGAGTTGGTGAAATGCAAGGTTCATGCTTGCTCGTGTCAACTGCTGCATCCAGTGCCAATTGTATCTCGAACCTTATGGGATACGAATGTCTGGGAGCCCGGTGAACATGTGAAAACTGACGGCGAACGCACACAAAGTTCTTTCTTACGATTGGGAAATGACTGGTACCGTCCTCGGAATCCCAACATGCCCCGACGAATCTCTCCTGACTGCAAACCACCACAATGCATTACATTCCTTCGGTCGCTTTTCTTTTGACCGCTGGTTCGCTGCTGGTACAGGCGGTCTCCGTAAAGGATCCGAGGAATGTCGTGTTGAGTTCTGCGACGTGTAAGGTTCCCAATCGAGCGGCAGGAGTTACTCAGGACATACAGATCAGTGAGTGCTACTCTTGCGGTGTATTCTCATCGACGAATGTCAACCACGCATAGAATATGTCGACATCAACCCCGGGGCCAAACGGACTTTGCTAATGGTGCACGGCTGGCCCGGTCTGTGGCATGTTTGGAAGGGCCAGATTGAGGCGTTCAAGGTAAGGCCAGTAAATACCATGCACTGGCTGTTACTGATCTTCTTACATGGACTTTTCAGGATGATTACCATATTATAGCGGTGAACCAGCGCGGATTTGGAGGTTCAGAACACCCTGGCGACCTCGAAACGTCATCCACCTTCGGAGATCTAGTGGGCGATCTTACGTGCGTTTTGGAACATGCGCAAGTCTCTCATGCAGCCTGTCTCGGGTAGGTACTCGCTTTACCATCTCTTATAGTTCCCCATGCTCAACGTCTCCTTGAACAGACATGATTGGGGCACTCAAACTTGCTACGAAGCTGCTCGCATGCGTCCTGACGTATTCGAGGCAGTCATCGGCACTGCAATTCCGGTGAGCCAAGCCCCATCCCAGATAGCACTCATCTAATTCTTGCACGTCATAGTATATCCCCTACTCGGGGCCGTTTGTACCGATAGCGAACATGGTGGCCATGCTTCCCACCATCGCGTACAATGTCTTCTTCCAAGATAAGACGCTCGAAGCGGCTCAAGAGCTCAATGGCGACATTCGGCGAACCTTGCGTGGAATTATGCGCACTGTCGAAAGCCCTCCACCGAGCGAATTTTTGAAGCAGACCGACTCGTTCATGCGAGGGTGGGATAGCGTCGAAGACGTACGTACTCGTTGTGTAGTTGCAGACGCAGTAGGGCTCAGGCAAGTTAGATCCCACCTATCCCATTTCTAACGACAGAAGAGGAAGAATATTGGGTTGAACAATTCGAGAGCCATAAGTTCGATCACAGTATGTCCAAGCTTTACCTTTTAACGAGGACATTATTAACCGAGAAACAGCATTAGGATTCTATACGCATGGCGTAAGTATCCATTCCGTCGATAACAAAGTGCGCACTCACGCTCAAGCCGAGCAGACCCGTCACGGTTCTTGGACCTTTGCCCAGGCTCAAGAGAACCACACGATCCCACAGCCTGTGCTCGCGATCTTACCCACAAATGACCCAGTCTGCAACTGGGTCGAAGCCGCAGTGCTAATGAAGAGCGCAGATCACGTTCCCCGCCTCACGATGAAGGTGAGTGTCCTTGAGTCTTCACGGGATGTAATGTATATTTATTTTGGATTCCAAGACGGTCGATGCAGCGCACTGGATAATCATCGAAAAGCCGACAGAAGTGAATGCGATAATGAAAGAGTGGCTCGATGAACATTACGCGGCTTTGCCTACAAGAGAAGAACAGACACATGCAAAGGACGAATTGTAAGAATTCAAGAAGCGATCGAGGAAGGATACAGGAAAGAATCCGTTTTGCTACAAGTATTGCAGTTGTACAGGATTATAGAGCTAATATACAAGTCATTTTCCAAGAGTGTCATACTGATAGTGCTCACACGTGCATCGTCATGGGCCTCAACAGTGCTTCTACCTCCTCGTCCGACCCCATCTCTTCCTCTGACTCCGCAGGGTCGGACATATCAGAGACGTCGGAACCCAGCCCAGCCGCTTGCAACCGTCGTCTCGCACTGGCACGGACTCTATCCTGCACACCTCGTTCGATATCCATAGCAGCCGGATCTTGGACGCGCGGCTGGCGATGACGACGAGGTCTGGCTGCGACCTCTTGACCGGGTGCATTGACGATAGCCTTGGCTTTTGGGACATATAGTGCGGATTGTCGAATGAGGTGTTTCTTCCATTCAATATCGTATTCGACACATTTCAAGCAAGAAACACATAGGCGCTGTTGTACGGGAGATCAGTAGGTGTTGGAAAGAATCATGATCACACATACCTCCTGACCAGAGGTAAACGCTTGCAGGATTTGTTGAACGGTAACAAGAGATTTGACTGTTTTGAATGCCTGAGTGTTGGCACAGATAGCCATCACCTCCTGCATTGAAGGCTCTGCGCCTTCGTTCTCTGCGCGCAAATATATGCGTGCGACAAAAGGCCGGGCCCACTTGCGGGACAGAATACTACTTGCCCATGTAGAGCGCGACTACAAGAATGGAGCGGTATCAAGTTCTGATTGTTGCATTATTTGCCAGTACGTACCTTGTATGACAACTGGTGGAATTCTGCCACCGTCAACGGCTGCGCAGGAATAAAGTCATACAGCCCTAAATAGAGCCAGCGTGCCGTCCCGAGCTGTATAAAGAGTCGTTTGGTTATAGCTACTGCCCATAGAGGATTGAGAACGAAGAATAGGCCAGCATCGCCAGGGCGTCTTGGCGCGTACGGGTTACAGTCTAGATTGATAAATCCGAGATTCTGTATTCCATCCTTTACTCTTCCGGGCGCAATCATGGGAAACATTCGTTGTTCGTTTCCTCCATACAGTTGGCTCATAAGTCTACGAGTGACTGTCGCCGTTAATTGAGGAGCTGTGATGCCTTCAACAGTATATGCCACACATTGTGCTGTAGCAAGTCGATCGCGGAGAGATGCGAAAGGAATGTCTCCCCGTCCAATTTCTGGCTCGGGTTGCATCTCAACATCAGACTGATGTTTGAGGATTAGTAATGGTATGAGTGCAGGCATATAAAATTGTACACCCACGTCATCCGACAGTTCGATGACTTCTCTATGCTGAGGCACTTCGTTGAGAGGTGAAGCATGTTCGTTAGGAGATGCTGCGCGCACATCCACAACGGCTTTCTCGTCAAAATTGTCCTCTGTCTTTGCGCGCTTTCTGTCTCTTCGAACTTCCGTCAACGTTGGGAGCAAGACCTCCATACGCATACGGTTACGCGTGCGCTTCTTTGTGCGAGAAACTTCATCACCACCTTGTTGGAGGCCCGTATGAGCTATAGAGGTTGATGGTTGACCAATATCATCAGCCTCTATACGCTTGCGTGCGCGCTTCTTTGTGCGAGAAACATCATGTCCTTGAGAGCCCGTCCGAGCTGCAGAGGCTAATGAATGACTGCAATTATGTAAGTCGAAGCGGGAAACGTGGCCAGCATTGTCCATACCTTTGATACTAAGAATGCTCGGCCAGTGAGCTCCAATATGCAATATGCTAGCTGAATACTCACTACTGTCGTCACAGTATTTTCAAGCGCGTTCTGTACATATGTGTTAATAAAGCCATCATTCAGTGCCGTGCGAAAGTTGTACTGTATATGTTTCCCCACGCGGACTCAGAAGGAGCTCGTTGTTTGGTTCATATCTGGGTTCAACCTTACGGGGAGAGGCTGCTTTAGGTATGCTATTGATATGTGCACCTTCAACTTTGGAAGGCGAATGCTTAGTGAGCGTGATCTGATAAGACCGATATTGTGATTTGTGCCAGCCCGGGATGAAGCGTACCAAGTTGACCGATGAGAGAGTGAACCTTTTGTATTCTAGCTACATGGCTCACCTTTCCATCCGTATTTTCCGACTTGAAGCGTAAAGAAAGAGGATCCACTTTGAATTTAGGCATTGCTTTGGTGAAGTCTCGTTGCAGACACAACTCTGTTCCCAAATTCGGTTTAAAATCGAGAAAATTAGACCTGAAGATGGCAGCCTGAAAGTTCAAGTGAATCAGGACGGCTCAAAATAAAGAAAGGGGTGCAACATATGAGAGGGAGAGTTAAGGAGGTGGAAACATTGATCACCCTCGTGCCCACGCCAGTTGGCACTGGACCGAACGATCAGATCAAATCGGCTGTCGTACTTGTCCCTTCCCTAAAAAGGAACAAAATATTCCTGACACTCTTCGTGAGAGGATGTGTCTTCCGTGCTCGCAACTGCTGATCACGCCCGTAGCTCGATAGATAGAAATGTAGAAATATTCAGAATAAATCTGACACCTCCTCTTGTTCCTGCTACACAAATATCATCTCGCGTGGATTACAGCGGGGTCCGCCAGCTGCTCCGCCACGGTTCGTCTCTCGGTCGGCCGGCTTGCTTAGTCATCCTGCCCCTTACCTTCGTGGCGTTCAGCGCGGCGCTTTCTGTATAGTGACGACTTGATCACCCGGAGCAGAACGAGCCACAGAATGTCCTCTGTTTATTGCAACTGGTGTGATGGGTCATCTGGCTGGTCAAGGTAGAGTTGGAACACCTATCTCCGTACACTCATGCAAAAACTGATCAGAACGTATCTGCAGAGGATGCAGTCGTCGCCGAGGCCATAACATCAGCGAACAGACTTTCAAGATTCACAATTGACCTCATAAGTACAGAACTTTACGTATCGGTCTATTTTGAAGACCGCATGGCTACTATATATTACTTGAGGTGTGTCAAATATTTTGCTGAAGCACGGACACACTCTGTTCACGAATTGTCAGCTGCGGACAGTCTGTGTCGTCTCAATGCTATCGTCTGGCCTCATTCAGCCGTTAGATGACGACGCAACGCGGTTTAGCCTCCTATAGTGGTATTAATGGGAGTTGCAAGTACCCTCTGGCTAGCGCGCGGCAGTGGTTGATATGCAGATGCATTGGCCGGACCTGCTCATCGCGTCGGCACAGACAAATTCTCCGTATCCCTGAAATTCTGTATGCCACTCCAGTCTGGCCCTCTTCCGGCCGTGGCGACGGCCAAGGTGATTTGTGAGTCCCATTGGCGACTGTCACATACCGGAATTTGTCTCCGTTGTCAAGTTGTCTGGAGTGCTGCGCTTGGCCCATACCATCCCTTTCTTAGACAATAATGCTCTCGATATGCTTTCACACGCGGTCCTGAGTGTGCCAACAGCCACATAACCCAACCGCTGCTCATGCCGAAAAGGCGCAAGGTAGGTTGACCAAGAAACAAGTGAGGAAGATGATAGATATTCTTGTCCGACTCTACCTCTTCACACCTAACAATCCCTCTGGATTACCGCCGCAACGTTCTTCTCATTGGCGTCCAACCTTACGAGTGACGATGTCTGTCAACGCCACTGGTATAGAGTCAATCGAGTGGCCGCAACATGCCCTGGTCTTTGACGTTTGCTCTGTGGCCCCACACGCGTACAGCCTCTGGTTCAAACCCTCCAAATTTGGTCCTCTGTCCCCAGCATGCTCAGCTGTCAAGATTATATATGAGCCACTCATGCGCCCTTCGACGAGCTCGTCACTCCGCTCGGTGCTCTTACCCGCAGCTCGATCAGAACTTCTCAAACGCACGCTACCAGCAGACTCCTCTCTGTTCGCCCATTCACACATCCGCGAAACCTCGGACTATGGACACATCAGTCTCGCCTATTCTTTGCGAAGGCCCCCCGTCTCAAGTCGACGTTTCCGACGAAGAGCCCACTCTTATAGTCGACACGAGACGCAACACCGCCGTTACGGGCGAGCCCAACTTTCACGGCCGCGACGTCAACGGCGACTTCCTCTGTCTCGTCTGTTATAGTTCCTGGACCCACGCTGGGAACTTCATGCGACACGTGTACACCCACTATCCGCACCTGGCCGCCGACAGAGGAGCCCCCGTTGTGTGCTGCGGCGTTCCTATCGAGCTGAGGCGCTCATACCCTGTCCCGGAGAATGCACTGGTGCGCATGTTCAACGGGTACGAGATGGTCGGGGGCTGTGGGAAAGTCCTCAGTCGGCCTGATGTCCTACGCAATCACCTCAGGAATAAGAACAATGCGTGTGGGGGGGATATGAGGGGATTTTGGCACAGGACTGGGAATGTTTAATCTGCTATGTCTTTGTGAGCGTCCTGGCCTGCTTTCTCTGATTTGGCGGTATCGCTGAATGACTCCTGGTCTAGGCACTGCAGAGTTCTGTCCGCAGAACTGTTTTAACTTTTATCTCACCAGAAATTCGTGCATAGCTCATCTCTCACATATCTGAAATTTCTTCGTCCAAAGTGTATTGATCTGGAATAATAGCCCACTGCCTTCAATTCCACTTGTGACCTCAATAAACCCCATGACTCTTACGAGCCTTTCCTGAGCGATTACTTGGCACTCGATCTAGCTGCAGAGTGGGCATAACTTAGACAGCCGGTATGGTGCCCTCTTGGTGGCGGTCATCAGTTGGCTTTTTTGAGTTGTAGGTGCGCAGCCAGTCCGGTAAGAAGCAAGTTCGGTTCTATCGCGCATAACCATATCTCGGTAACATTTGCTGTGACGACGTAGAGCAGACGAGTGACGTAGACGAATATACAGTTTGGCACGATGCAGGTATGGATGATGATACAAAGTCCCAAAGAATTCTACGAGCAATAAGTACAGATTCGAAGGGCTAAATTTTACAGTTCGTTCGAACATTACGGGCTGGTTCTGAAGCCCAGTAGATACTGCATAATGTGGAAAGCTGCCTAGAACACATGGGCTTCGTCAGCATACTCGCACTTAATTATTGGTAGGACGACTAACCTTTGGAGAGAATTGAGGTACCCTGCGAAATGCAAGTCAATGGTCCGTCCTTGATGCCTGAGATGAGTTCACGACTTACATGTGACCACTAAGAGCGACTTCGTAATATGTCAGGCCCCGCTCAGAGTGCAAATTTCCCAAGGCACCCATGCCGTCAACGACGAAGCTCTCTTCTTGGATCGGAGTCTGGAAGCCTTGCTGGCCGTTCCCTGTAGTAATTATGAGCTCTGCACGCTATGAAAAGGAGAGAGAATAGAGCGTACAGGTGATACTACAACCATCAACGCACGCGTGAAGGCCAGGTCAGGAGAAGGGTGCATACTTTACATAGTTGGGCAGACTTACTTTTGGATGACAGCTCTTGTACTTCAGAAGTAACACATCAGGAGGGTGTATCTTGCAGAGGAAATGAGCACGCTTACCCTTCAGCAATGAGAATAAAGTCGGCAAGACCATGAACAATGACAGTTCGCTCATTCTTCTCAATGACATTAGGAAGGATAGTGTATGACGGAGGGCTTGCATCGCCGTGAGGAAACACGTTCACGTCGCTACATTCTGACCACTGAACGTTCAAAGGAGCATGTAAAGCCTGTTTGACGTCTTGCCGATTGAAGTATACAGGGGCCACTTGGATTTGCTCGAAGGTACCTCTGCGTGTCAACGTTAACATAGATTAATCCAGATCATTCAAACCTCACTTACGGGAATCCGAGCACATCCCACAGAATAGGGTACTAGCAGAAAGCGACGTTAGCACAATCCGACACGTATAAAGACGAGCAATACGTACTGTGTCAAAGATGCGATAGATATCGAAAGCAGGATTGATCAGCAATGCAGCGGAGAGAATATCGTCCCAAAGATCACAGCCCGGATCGAGGTCAGGTGATTGTCCTGGAAGGGGAAGAAGTCCCTTTGGTGGGTAGGTGACATGCGTGGCGGAATATGTATCGTAGTGGCACGCCGCCGCTCGCGAATCTAATTTGGCCAAGAAACTTGAACTGTAGAGCAATAATCAATAAAAACTAATCATAAACCTCGGCGTGAACGTACTTAAAGCCAAAGACATTTTGGTACTGGTGTACAAAGTTGACGGCCGGCATCTCCGACTGAATCACGTTACCTGCAAGAACAGCTGGGAAATGTTTGCATAAGACAGATCACTATGCTTAAAATGACGCTTACGATCCGATATCCAGGTACCTTTCAGATTAAGTGCTAGAGCGGTTGGGTTGCTGTAGATATAGTTGGCGATATCTGAGAGGTATGCAGGTTAGTATAATACGTGGTAAAACACGTATCGGCTGCTTACATGGAACATACATGCCCGCATACTACGAGAATTCAGTGACTAGTGACTGTGCGACGCAAGACAAGGTAATACTCACACTTTCGCCCGTAAGGTAAAAGTTGCGCTCTTTGAGTTCTGAAAACACGTCTAGAAACTGTTGCAAGAAGCCGACAAGTTGAGCGGCAAGATCATCTTCATCCTAATTGAAAGCGTCAGAAAACAAGCGTGGCCACCATGTTTAGGATCAAACCTTGATATTTGGCTTTCCTTGTGAGAAGCCCGTGCCGACCGGTTGCTCCACAAACAAGACACTCGACAAGTTTGTCCAGCTGAACTCGTTGACGGTTGGCTTTGCCTGTCCCCATGACCAAGTGATTGGCTATAACGTTCACCAATCAGAATGCATGTACCTTACAGTCTGAAACTTACGCCGATCTCCTGGAGCGCGCCTTCTAGAGATGAGCAGCCAGGTCCGCCATTTGTCCTGTCGAACCGGGTAAATGTCACCGTTCTGCCAAATCCCGTGAAGCTCACCAGAGAACCAGATCATCAGCACTGCCTTGAGAGGCGGGTGGGAAGAACCAGAAGAATAACTACAGGAGGCATGACTTAGCATCCAGTCTCGAATAGTGTGTAAGGAACGTCCTCACTTTACGTGTCTCATTCTTCGCGCCGCTGATGGGCAGCAGGCCAGCCCAGCTGGGCCCGACGTCAAAGTCTACCTCAGGTATTTTCGTGCCGTCGACAAGAAATTCTGATGGGAATTTCGCGATGTCAGCGGACGGCGCACACGGATACATAAGCTGGATGACACGAACCTGCAGCCTTCGGGTTGGAAAACGTGATATTGTTGGCTCTCACGGGTCCCGGGCGACTGCTTGGAGGAGCTTTGCTCGCGAAATTTTGCAAGGCAGCAGCCTGTTTCGCTTGCCAATGAGGTTTCGGTTTAAGTCGCGCTGAGGCTACGTCGATTGTGCACAAAAGCTGCAGGGCTAATAGAAAGGAAACTGCTCTGGCGAACATGGTGGCCAGACCAGAATGAGAGTGCAGGTGGAGGTTTCAAGGAAGTCTGGCCAAAAGGCAGTGCGGCCTCAAGATACGAGCATGCGAGCTTATGTATCATGTTCGCTGCCTTTCTGTGCCGAAGGAAGTATGTATCTGTTGGGAAATTACAGCATGTGAGTGATGATGCGAAACGTTGGCAGAACAGCGCTTACCAGAGAGTAATTGTGCATCGTTACCAAGTCTACGTCGGTTATTGTTTGTGTCTTGCCTCACCTATAGAAAATGTAATTGTCGGTCTATCCAGTCACACAACGTCAGTAAGTAAGACAGCTTGAGACAGGACAGTTGGTAGATTATGGCACGGCTCACTGACCAGACACAGGTGTAGTGTGTGGCACAATTATCAGGCATGTGGTTACATGGCATCAGTCGCCCGCTCGTCGGCAGCAGAGATGCAAAGTTTCAAGCTGAGTACAGCATACTTCTCGCTGATCATTCCATGTGCAGGATTCTGGCCGCCAGTGCACAAATCCGGGGCTGAGGAATACACGACAAGATAACGACGATAGTGCCACACATGCGAATGGCGGGGGCACATGAACGTTGCACAAATCGGTACTTTGCCACCCACGGAGTATCAGCAAGAGTCAATTTGGCAGACCTTGACTTGGAGAAGACTTGGTCTTCTATCTCGGAGGAGGATAGATGTATCATAGAAGGCGCGTAGAGCAAAGCATGTGTTGAACCATAGCAGCTCAATATCACGGAAGCTGAATGCAACCCACCTCACCGACAACCTCCGGACTTGAAGCTCCTTTGGCCATCAGTTGCCCATCCATTGCAAATGGCACGTATCCCTTACATGTTATGAAATGCTAGCGATCGGCGGGAGATGTTGGAAGAAATCTGGAACGCCGCGCGCACAGCATCTGCAACTGATGCTCCAGCGCTCCTCCATCTCAGTAATGTAATCCACAGCAATGTTGAATTGATAGATAGGGATAATCTGTATTACATAGAACTGCAGACGCAGAATAATACGAGAGTCCATAATAGTGAAGCTCCAATAACTTCAACGAGGAATAAAGAGCACGGTAGCAGCCCAGCACGGGGCAGATTACCGACAGAAAGTATGCTACAGATTATTGACGAATAGTGAGTCCACGAATAAGCGGATCGAATGATGCTCAGTGAGAGCTGGTAGTAACTTTCCAGCCACCAGTCTGGCCCATGACGTTCTGGGGGTCATAGGTCGCCTTGATCTTGCTCAGCCTGGGCATGCTGGCCCCGAAGATGTCCTGAGACGAGAAGTGGAAGTTGCTGGCGTAGTTCCCGTATGGCGTGGCCTGGGCGACTTGCTTCTGTCCCAGAGCTATCAGTTTGTTGGTGAAAGCCTGAGTCGACGCGCTCATGCCAGCGTTCATGACGGCATCCAGACTCGGGTCTGTCCACGACCACTCGATGGATGTGGGGCGGAATGCGAAGCTGCGAGAGGCGGGATAAGCAGATCCACCGGGCTGGGCGTGTTGGAGGATGCTGGAGATGAACGGCTCCGCGGCATACTGGAACCAGACGTTGGGGTCGAGCTTGTACGCCTTCTCAGCCCAGAAGGTGGTTTCGTTCAAGAAGGCCTTGAGCACCGGCGCGGTGTACTCCATCGTCGGAACAGTGGAATGTTCGCCACTATAGCAGTGCGGTGAGTGGAAGTCGAAGGTTGTATGTGCAGTTACTTACCGAGCGTCAGTGCTAAGGTTCTGGATGAAGGTGATGAAGTCCCGAGTCTGAATGTCGCGGAAGATCGTAGGTGTCGCGAGGAAGGTATCGAACATGCCGGGCGGAGGGGTGGGAGCATTGTAGAACAACTTCGAGGCAATTTGTGTCTGATCATGATTCAATTAGACAAGGCTACTGGAAGTAAAGCAGATGAACGTACTGTGCCGTTGCTGAAAAGGAAGCTGAAGAAAAGTTCGCTCTTCGGGTCGTTGACGGTCTTGGAGAAGTTGACAGCAGCATCGATCAGGTGGTCAGAGTATTTGATGTCGTGGACGATGGTACCACCCCAGATCTTGCCCTGGGGGTAAGCCTTGAGAGTGAACTTGGTCACAATACCGAAGTTGTTGTAGCCACCCTATAGCGGCGATAAGATTCTTGACACAACACGACAGTACAATATGTCACTAACCTGAAGACCCCAGAAGAGATCAGGGTTTGACTTCTGGGTTACGTCAATAATCTTGCCACTCGGAAGAACGAGCTCATAAGCAACGATGTTGTCAGAACCGAGACCATGGGCGTTGGTCAGGCACGAATAACCTGAGTGAAGATCTTCTTAGAACATGCGTGCATAGCCAAAAGAGTGAATCTTACCACCGCCCAAGAGGAAGCCAGGCACACCGACACCAGAAATACGTCCTCCGACGACATTCACGCCAAGCGGGCCGAGGAACCTGTACACGTCATCCCAGACAAGGCCACTTCCGACTTCAACGGTGTTGGACTTCTTGTCATACGAGATGTTGTTGAGACGCTTCAACGCAATCAGGATACCTTCGGTTGAGGAGAAGTTCTGGTTGAACGCGTGTCCGCCACCCTTGATCTGATATTATATAAAATTTTAGTATGTTGCTAGGTGTTAGACGATTGATGATCTCACAGCAAAGGCATCGCGAGTCTTGCCCAGAATAGTCAGGATTGTTGCGACATCCTTAGGTGTTGCTGGCTCCACCGAGCAAGCAGGGTCTTGAATAGTGGTGACATAGTTGTAGATCAAATTAGTATTATATTCGGTGGTATCTGTCGTGCGGTATCAATATAGGTCATGGCGATGATTGTGGCTGAGGAGTACGTACTGGAGAAGAAAACGCCGGAGGCAGGCGAGATGGAGCTCGCAATCGTGCTGCAGGTCTGCAGACGAGCAGCGAGGGGGTTGACTGAGCTGTTGCTTGCTGGAACAGCAGCCACGCCTGTGAAGGCTGGCAATGCAGCGAAGGCAAGAGCCAAGAAGGACAGCATTTTGGTGGGACTGGCAAATGCGTCGACGATGGAAGTCAAGACGAGCTGGCCCAAGTATCCTGTGAGGGGACGTGTAAGCCCTGAGGAGGATGAGGAACCATCCCATGTTTGCCCTCACCTTTATATCCCTCTCGATCCTGGTTTACGGGCGCGAGAGTCACTGGCGGTAAATCCTTCAGTGCGTGGTCGAGATCCTGTGTGAATTCTGTGTACCGGTGGGGTCGGCCTTCAGATCCAGGATCAGCATACGCGGACGTGCGTGAGTACATGCCAATAGTGGGTTTTTGTGCGTCCGCACCTATCAAACATACATTGGCATCATTTGTCGCGGTGCCGCGGGGTACTGTGAGATTCAAGTTAGTGCCTGTCGCACCGCCTTTGACGTTCATCACACTGCATGCGCCGGAATGTCTGTCGTGCGCGTTGTGACGGATGACGGCCAGCTGATGAACGCCCCAGACCGCCGTTCAGCCGTTTCACCGACCTCATATCGGAGATGGGTATCACAGAAATTACAAATGTTCGTCCTGTGCACAGTCCCGGCAGCGCAGCGAAATCAACGTTACGACCGCGTACTTGCGACCCTGCAGTTTTCAGGTATGGAGATTGAGATGATGGCGGGTTTGCATGGGAATTTCAGGTTCCGCGCTCGCCAACACTCGCGCTGACCGCAGCGTGGGCGATACGGCTTGACAGCGGCTGGCTAGCTGCAGACAGAGAATGGAGTACAACATGGCAAAGTTGTGGCGGAGCAGCTGTGCGATACGCTTTAGCCCGTGGGTGGTCCCGAAATGGAGGTAAGCAACATTAAAAGACCCCGCTGAGATCATCCATCGGAGCTCTTGTCAGATCAAGCTTAATCGCAGTAGCCCTGAAGCAATACTCACTTGGCCACTTTCCGACGCGGGCCTCACATAGAAACGACGTTGATTCGGGACATGTAGCGTGCCTGAATTTGCAAGACTACCCTCGGCCACGGTCATCTTGGTCCAACGGATTAGTAGTGCAGTGAACAGCAGTGAACGCCAGCACGAGTTCGGGCTTTCCACCCACGGACTGTCATCCGAGACTAGGGGATACTGGATTCTGCGTTCCCAAAGCTAGGCTATCTTCCACTTCGCGTTGCAATTGAATGACAGGCGAAGCACAGAAGAGGGATGTTCGAGGGTATTTTAAGTGCAGACGGGATCGTCGGAGAGCCGCAATCCGGTTGGGTAAGCTGTCAGTGCTCAGAAATCGCGAAGATAGCATCACAGTAGAGCGCAAGATGCTGCAGCAAGGCTGTACAACAGCAGTTGCTGTAATGGGATTGTGGCGGTCGACAATGTAAGGTAAATCCTGCCTAGTGCCAGATTTACTGAGTTACACTAGCATGGTACGGCAAAGCGCGGATGCCGACGATGCCGATCGCATCTAGCTGTGGCCAAATTCCAAGTCGAAATCATGCTGCCGTCGGCAACTTTCTCCCGCGAGTACTGTGCTAGTCCAGTGCTACTGTACTGTAGTCCATTTGTCACGCATGTATGAGATTAAGTTTGCAACGAATGATTGTCGTGTAACTGCAGAAACATCCAAGTTAAATACATAACTTAAATGGTGTTAGGCGCGAAGAGAAGTAAAGTAAAGGACAGCGGCAATAAAAAATCTACTCCTGTAGATAATAAGTAGAAGAAAATTACCAGCGCAGTATATGCTACAGATTATTGGTGATTTGATGAGATGGAATCTACTCTCTAGGATGATCCTCAAGCGGATACAACCTTCCAGCCTCCAGTCTGCCCCATAACATTGTGCGGATCCCAGGTGGACTTCACCTGACTCAGCCTGTGCATATTAGACCCGAAGATGTCTTGGGAAGTGTAGTGGAAGTTGCTCGCGTAGTTCCCGTAAGGACCAGCCGAGGTGACTTTCTTCTGCCCGAGAGCAATGAGCTTGTTGTTGAAGGCCTGCGTAGAAGCACTCATGCCGGCATTCATCACAGAGTCGGCGTTCGGGTCTGACCACGACCATTCAATAGATGTGGGAAGCAATGGGACCTCGCGAGAAGTGGGGTAGACGGAGCCACCAGGCTGCCCGTGCGAGAGGATGCTCGAAATGTATGGCTCCGCAGCGTAAACGAGCGCAACCGTGGGGTCAACTTTGAACATGGCGTTGGACCAGTAGGTGGTCTCGTTGTAAAGGGCCTGGAGTACGGGCACGGTGTACGCCTGGGTCGGCACAGTCGAATGTTCACCACTACAAATTTATCGTGAGTGAAAATCAAAGCACTAGGGAGACTCATCACATACCGAGCATCAGTGCTGATGTTCTGAATGAAGGTGATGAAATCACGAGTCTGGATATCGCGTTCGACCGTGGGAATGGCAAGGATCTCGTCAAACATGCCAGGGGGAGGAGTCGGCGCGTTATAGTAGACTTTCGAGACGATGTTCATCTGGAAGGACGGATGAGCCAAATGGGGATAACAGACGAATAAGCGTGACTTACAGTGCCATTGGCCCAGGAGAAGCTGAAGAACAACTCGCTCTTCGGGTCAGTCACTTCCGCGGAAAACTTCGCAGCAGCCTCAATCATTTGGTCTGCATATTTGATATCGTTGACGAGAAGACCGCCCCAGATCTTCGGCTGAGGGTAAGCTTTCAGGGTAAATTTCGTAACAACACCGAGATTGTTGTAACCGCCCTGTCGCAACGATGAGAATCGCACAAGCGAGAGCGAGGGGTCGCGTGAGTACTAACCTGAAGACCCCAGAAGAGGTCTGGGTGCGATTTGGCGTTGACCTCCAGAATCTGACCGCTTGGAACGACCAGTTCGAAACCAACGATGTTGTCAATAGCGAGACCATGAGCATTAGTCAAGCATGAGTAGCCTGTAAAAGAACATGATTAGTACATACGACCAATGGTAAAATTGGTATGTCTTACCTCCACCCAGCAGGAAACCAGGTACACCGACACCGGAGATACGTCCACCAACAACGTTTACGTTCAAGGGTTGGAGGTATTTGTACACATCATCCCAGATAGTACCAGCGCCGATATCGACTGTGTTGGACTTCTTGTCGTAGGATATCTTGTTGAAACGCTTCATCACAATTTGGATACCCGGTGTTGAGGAGAAATTCTGATTGTACGAGTGTCCTCCCCCTTTGATCTAATGTTATTATTAGCAAGGTGATACAGTATGTGCAAGCGTGCGAGGATCTCACAGCAAAAGCATCCCGCGTCTTGCCCAGGATACCAATAATCTTTGCCACATCCTGAGGAGTCCCTGGCTCAACGGAACAAGCGGCAGACTGCACACTTGTAACATAGTTGTAGACCATGTTGACATTGTATTCAGTCGTGTCTGCAGTACCATATCAGCAAACCTCCGTCTTAGATAAGGATAGGCGCATACTGGAGAAGAAGACCTCAGAAGCCGAGGATATGGAGCTTTGAATTGTATCGCATGTCGAAAGACGAGCAGCTGACGGGCTGACTGAGGAGTTCGTGGTTGATGCGACGGCTACGCCGATGAAGAGGGGTAGTGCAACAGAGAGAGCTGACAGGGAGACCATCTCGAAGTGACTAAGAAAGACGACTGTGAGGAAGGTCTGCACAAGCTATCCGAAGCGTACAGAGAAGCTTGGACGGGCTGCGAGGAGGATGAGGAACTGCTCCAGGAAACGACCGCTTTTATAATGCGTGGCCGCAGGCTACGGGGAATTACTAGGCGAGGTGTTTTACGGGAGCGTTAAGATCCATCGACGTTGCCCGCCGAAACTGTTGGCTACGAGGTCTGGATGGAGTATTGCCGGACGGGCGTGTGTACCTTCGGAGGACTTGAAAAGATGCGTCGGGGCCAATGGCAACCCGTTATGGGAACTTTTTGGTTACTTTCCCGCTGCAGTCTTGATGCTTGCGCAGTGCCCAACTGCCGCGGTGTCCGGTGCATTCGTGACGCACATGGGTGGCGGATGAATTCGTTGTGATCGCACCGCCCTGTCTACATACGTCGCACGGCCTCGACGTGCATTTTGTCGTCTGCGTCGTGATGCACCAATGGTGCATAGACAGGTGCTCTGATGCGTGGCATGAGTCGCATATCCATGTCGTTGAACGGCAAATGAGATGGCACAAATAGGTAAGGCCATGTTTGACGCCCCACAGGATGACGTGAAATTTAAAGATAACATAAGATTTACAACAACGCACATAGTGTGTGCCCGACTAGTAGCAACCCGGGTTGGAGGTCAAGCTGACGTGGGTCTGATACATATCATCAGCAGGCGCCCTTGTCAAGATGTCGCTTGAGGGGCGTCAAATGGGCTTGATGAAGTTTGACCTGGGGATGGAATGATGAGGCTGTGGGTCGCAGTAACCCGAGGCGGTACATACCTCTTTCCCGTTATTGGTCTGGAGTCTTGTGGAAATGGCTCTGGGCAGATACTAGAGCATACGGATTTGCAATGCATACGACTGGTTCATCTACAGTTTTCGCCGCATTCAACAAGATTCCGAAGTAGGTGTCAATGCCGGTACGTTCTACCCACGAAGGATCACCAGATTAGACAGTCGGGCTTACGAGTTTAGGAAGAGAGATCTTCTACTTCATTATGTGAACTAGAAGAACAGAATGGCATGGGCATCGGGGAGGTGTGAGCAACAGCAACATTGAGCTTGCGAACACCCAACATCGGCGTCGAGGGTAAAGAATACCGACCGGAGAGACCGCTTACAGTAGCGTGACCAAGCGTGACGGTAACCTGAGGGATTGACCCTTCCTCAGCCCTAAGAGCAGCTTAACGTGCATACAAGAGGATATATGGTAGATATAGAGTATGCTTTCGTAGCTTTAGCGGGTATGCCCAATCACCTGCTGCTAGCAGTGGTAACAGACTACCACAGGAATTGACGAAAATATCTCTCACACGCGTAATGTCACAGCTGTGACTTTCTTTATGTTGCGCGTTCTCTCATTACCCCATCGACTCAGTCGTGTTGTTGCAGCCTCGTACCTACCATAGTGTATCGGAAGCTACAACCGCGAGCCATTTGTTTAACAACAAGTAGTCATGGATTCAAGTGCCGGCAGCTCTGCTAGGTGAGTTTGACACTCGAGGCGTGCATTGACCAGCGGAAGACGTTATTTGTACTTTTGCCGCAGGTTCTCTAAGCTCTACCGGTCACTGCCGTTGGATGCACAGCAGACACTGGTTGAGAAACACCTCATCCCGCTGCTGGACCGTGCACCGCGGCAGCGAACGATAAGGGCACACACGGCCGCTGCCCGCTTGAGTCGCCGCCACAGGGGCATACCTGCACTCGACCTCAGGGCGAAGAAGGCGGAGCTCAAGTTTTTGTTTGACGAGCTCAAGAGGGATGCAAAGCATACAGTTATTGTGGATGCTTCCAACAAGCCTGAAATTTTGCAACAAATAGTCAACAGTGCATCCGATTGGTTTGGCGATATCTGGAGCACGGTCTATGAGCACAATGTCAACTACGAGCTCGCTCATGAATGCCTCACTCTCGTCTGTCATACCATTACTCGACTAACAGAGATCCGATCTTGGTATGCGGTTTTTATCATTTCAGCCTTTCATTTGATTTGAGATTACCCCCAGCTGCGAATGCTCGTTAGCAAACCTGTACATTCCTGTGACCCTGAGATCCAAGGCTGGCCGTGTGATCAAGACGTTCCACATTGATGGAGCGCAGAACTTGGAGATGGTGACACAGTTCATATGGAGAGAGATGTTCCTATCGATTCTAGCAAATGGAAAGCCGGCACAGAAGGAGCAAATAACGGAAATGTTGTCTGACATTGAGAGTCTGATGGGCTGGAAGGGTCTTATGAAGATATTGTGGGGTGGAAAGAGATGTAAGTGGGCCTGCTGTTCTGCTTTGGCATAGAACTTACCTCTAGCCCTGAAAGACGAGAACGAGAACTATGAGCCCAACGAGCAGGATGAAGACGAATGGAACACTGACGAAGATGACATATTTGGCGATGATTTTTGGCCAAACGGTGGACCCGGGCGATGTCAACATTGGTCTTCCACCATCTTTGACCAAATGACACCTCTCCAAGCCCTTGTTGAAAATGCCATGAAAGCAGTATTCGAAGTGTCGCCGTCTGTTCCGCTCTATCACGCGCTCCTTGATATTGCGATAGATCTAGACGAAATAGAAGCCGAACTACTGAAGATATTGGGAAGCGTTGCAACGTTCAGCTCGGATACGCTCGCAGTCACTCTGGACATATACGCTATTGGTGACCTTGTGGAACCCATCGTCGAACTGCTCGATAGCCATTCTCACCTCCTCCGACCGCGAGATGCGGCTTCCTTGCAAGCGGCTGTCATTGCACTCTCACGTACATCGCATTTGCAGCGAGCATTGACTATTCTCCAAGCGGAACTCATGGACACGGCGCAGGCCATCCGACAAGCTCTGATGCTGCCATTCTCTCGCCTCGATGAAGACGCGAACCGAGCAGAATTGACACAGATCATGAAATCTCGCCAGGGCCTGGCAAGAGGCCATCGTGTCGAAGCTTGGGTAGACGCAATATCCTCCCCGGGGCTGGACACTCCCAACCCACTCATGTTTGCAGCACTGATGATGGGCGTAGCTCCCATGCCCGGCATGAATCCGGATGACGATGCATATAGCTATCTCGACCTCGACCCATACGATCCCGATCTTGAAGACCTTCGGCATGAATTCCGCCCGAACCTGAAGAAACGTTTTGAGAGCTGGTCAGATGTTGCTATCACCTTGAAGGGTGGTCCTGCGGTATTGCTCAAGGTTTACCAGCTGCTTATTGAGTCCATGCCCTTTCTCCGCGTACCTGACGCCACTGAGGAAATGATTAACAGGTAAGGATACACATGGTTCTTTCCGTTTCTTGCTGCTGCTGTCTAACCAAACTAAGATTGCAGGATCGGCTTAGTAAACAGTACATATGTGATGGGCTGGATTCGCTCCTCGCATTTGTAAAAGTCCAGAGGCGGAAGTTTCACATCGTCAAGACCGAGATGGAGAAAAACAAAGACAGCGGCGCCCAACAAGCAAGCAAGCTCAGTTCTTCCACTTTTGGCAATACACCCAATCAGGGCAGCAGTAGCCAACCGCTCCCTACGCCTCCTCCGTCTTCAAGGACGCCTACCAACGCTATACCAGTCGCTGGACCTGTGCCGATATCGTCGGTGTTTCATTCCATTCATGCCGGCCCTTCGTCGGGACCACTGTCTGGATCTGCCCCAGCCTCTTCAAATGCCGTGGCGGGTCCGAGTAACATCTCAGGCGCGAGCACGACAGCGACACCCAATGCCGCGGCACCAATTGGTGTCGGATCGCACTGGGCCATCCCCGGACAGTTTGATGCTCTCGTCCGCGCCTCAAGATCTCCCTCCCCGTCGACACAGCCGACGCATGCTGCGCCGCCTGCGTTGGCCTTTCCGTTCTTATTCGGAGGTACCGCCCCGTATGGCTCGCTTGCGCCGGGTCCATCACTAGACGACGTCGACTGAGCGGTTTCAAGCTGGGTCATCAATGATTAGAGGTTGTGGTTTTGAGGAGCGCTCTCTCACAACGGCTCCCAATCTAAAAATGGCTCAATAACAACAGATTGTGCATTTGTTCAAGAGTGCTGTGCTACACCATTGCTGCATCTAGTCGATGTCGAGAATACGAGTACATGTTTATCAATTTGATTGTGGTGTGTCATGAGTGAAGATTTCTACATCTGTCCAGGAACCTATTCCTTTTTTGCTTCTTCTCACCCCTGTCAAGCCTCTTGCTTGGACATTGCGTCCGAGGAGATGGCCACTCTAGTCGGAGAAGTACTCTGGCAGAACAAACGACAGTTTCTTTCTATCTTCGTCCTTGCTCTTCTCCGAACGCGGCATGATGGAGAACTTCATAGAGCCAACAGCTTCTGTGAGAATATCGCCTTGCGCTGCGGCGTCGTGCAGATCATCAAGCACAGTTGCTGCCACCGTGCGTGAGAGACTGGCATTGGCTTGCAGGACTTTGAAAACATCTGCGGACGTTACCGCGTCCTCGTCCTCGCGCCACGAGTCATAATCCGTTGACGTCGCGATGAGAGCATACCTGATAGAGATGTCATTTGTGGCAACACCGGACATCTAACAAGTACTCACCCCAGTTCTGCCTCTCGAGCTAGTTTGGCCTCGGGGAGGACACTCATGTTAATAATATCAGCGCCCCATGCGCGATACATCTTGCTCTCTGCCCGAGTGGAGAACTGCGGACCCTCCATACAGACGATGACTTTGTCGGTATGCAATTTGGATGTGTTGCCAGAAGCCTCGACGACCCTTCTCACACGCTGTTCGAGCCATCGCACGAATTTGTTGCTGAAAGGGTCTCCGAAGGACGCGTGAGCGACAATGCTTATGCCCTCAAAAAAGCTGGTTGGGCGCACGCCTTTAGTACGATCGATGATCTGCGTGGGGAGGACGAAGTCGCCCGGCGCGATCTCCTCGCGTAGGGATCCTACGGCGGAGAAGGCAAGAATGGCCTTCACGCCGAGAGACTTGAAGGCCGCGATGTTAGCGCGAGCGGGCACCGCAGACGGGCTGATGGAATGTCCGGGGCCGTGGCGTGCGAGGAATGCGACCTGCGTCCCTGAAGGTAGAGCACAGATAGAGATGGGAGAACTGGGAAACCCCCACGGCTGCATCACATGGAGTATCAGCACCGCAGTGCCGTGTCAAAACCAAAAGGCTGTGCTCACTGTCTCGGGGTTGACCTGTTTGCTGAATAGGATAGTGAGTCAACATGCCCGAACGTTTTACGCGTATTCAAACTAACATGAGTGTGAGGTTGTCCAGATGGTACAACCCGCTGCCGCCGATAACACCGACGAGAACTACGGATCGATGAAATTGAGCAATATGCGAAGCTGTTCATCACAGATATGATGTCTTACCCTTGCTTTCTGTTGCCATCGTTGGGGATCTAGAGTGAAAGAGCCGAAGTGAACGTCTAGCTGTGAAAGCTAAGCATCTCCATCAGGCAAACCGGCACTCCTCACTTGAAGAACTCACTGACAAAGTATAACCTGGTCGCAATGGATGTGTTATCTACAGAGCGATTTGTGGCTCAAGGTCGTTGGTAGGTAGGTGCAGCGATCCTTGTAGGGGAAACTAATGCTGAGAACATTGACGCGATCTTATAGAAACAGCACGTTGTGACAGGATGTGACATGCCGCGTCCTCGCACGTGTCCACAGGCTGCAGCACTGCAGGGAACGGCGACCACCGACTACGGCATATCATCCATGGAAGTTGCATGCAGGCTTCGTTCAATACTACTGCCAGACATGTGGTGTTTTCCACCACACAAGCCGCAATCTTCGGCCCTTGTTAATCCTGTGTCTTCACACGTACTAGACATGTTCCGTGAGTTGATATCAAACCGTTCAAAGTTCACACCTTGTCTCGTTATCTAACCCTGCCTCTCCCACCAGGCATGTTTTGAGACGGGATGATCTCAATAAGACATACAGCAAGGACAAGCACTCCTGGAAAGCCGGGGTGAGTGGTTGGATTGCTGCGCAATGGTCAGAGAGACAGAGAACGATAGGAAGCTGGTCGGTGGCTGGACTCATCTGTAAGTGTCTGAAATGATTTACGAACATATAACGGATTTTAGTTCAATGTTTCGTGTGAGTAATCTGAATCATGGTGACAGTGGCATTGGTCAATGTGCGCATATTCGTGGCGGTCGCAATGATATCAACCCACCGTACTATGACCAGCAAGACGGAGAAAGAGGACGCAGACCACGGACTCGAAACTGCTGTGAGGAACAAACTTTCAGTGTACTCACAGTACGAGAATACTCCCACTGCCCTCTGATAGCTGTGATATCCAGCACAGAGTTTGATTACAAGTTGCCTGTCACTTTCCCCAATGCGACATGCAAAACGGGTCTTTGCTCAAGTTACAGTGAGGAAAGTGGAGGGCAAATCGAACAAACAAACATGGCGCAGCAGGCTAATGCCGATAACTCTGGTATGACGCGGCAGAAGACAGTAGCTCAGATAAAGCTCCTAGAGCTCGGTGATACGTAACACCATTGTCATCCGCCGCGAAGCAGGAACCCGAGTACCACTGGTGAGCGTCCTTAAGCCACACGCGCCCAAGTATCTGGGAGTTCGAGACTTCTCCTTTTCCGAATGTCCAGGTGACTGAATATGTTGACACCGTGCCTTAACGTTTCTACTGAACAGATTCTATCCAGGCATTGATTCTGCCCATCGCGTCTTCATCCCTTATATATCCTGCAAAAGATCTGACAAAAGGGCCTCGGGTGCGTCTTCCTCGTGACCAATATCGGTTCACGCTGATGCTGCACTCAGATGAAGTCGCGCTGGGAAACAACCCCTCGACTGTGGTTGGGGAGGTTACATCGTTCACGTTCACGTGGTGATTAGCGGACTTAGATTCCGCCGAGAGCCTACAGTGAATGAAATCGAAGACATACTCGAGAATAAGGATGATCCACACACGGTGATTGACCAGAGTATTATACATAGTTGATTCTTGAGATGATGAGGTCAGCATCCTCTTGATTACAGATCTGCTACACTTCCCGTCTTCCCGTAGCAGATGGGCGTATATATACACCTGCTCCGTACTCTTAAGCAGATGGCTCGAAGCGACAAAAAGGTAACACAATTTTTGTTATGCCCGTCATTTCTCTTGTTCGTCGAGCTTTCCCGCTTGTACACATACGTTGCTCACTATATCTCACATCGGCATCTGCTGACCGCACCCTCGAACTTGCGCAGACTACCAGCTCAGATCACGACAAACAGACTCTTGCGTCGATGATAGGATTCCACTGGTGAGCTCCCACTTCCATCACACAAGTGCTGTGTCAGACGTTTATCACATCATCACATGCAGTACTTATACCACCGCCTTATGCACATACAGTAATATGCTGCTCGTGGTAAGGCAGGTTCCGAGAGTAGAGAGCGATTGCCCAGGCCTCCGTCAATGGCTCTCCACCTGCAGGTGAGACGTAATTTGCCTCGACATCTATACAGACAAAGAGGGTATCCGGAAACCACCGAGTGGGCATGAAGAGTAGGTGAAGTGGAGTCACGGACATAGTAAGGGAATCCACTGCACAAAGACTAGGAAGCGGCACAAGGTCTCCGAGAGTGGAATCGGGATGATGCGGTGAGTATTGACTCTGCTATCTCCTGACCAGGCGGATCCGTCCCATGACTCGCCTTTCTATGACGAAAAGGTGCAGATGTAGGACAACTACTGCCAAGATGTTGTTTGATCTGCAAGTAAATATGTTGAAATGACACTTCACCGCGCCATGTAGACGATAAACCCAAGCATTTGCCTAGGATGTGTGGGGTATGCAAGCTTATTCACCCTCTTTCTCATGTGCTCGGGTACGAAGATTACTTGCATTGCATCCCCGAGCTTTCGTGCTGACCCTCATGACCTGCTGGGCTTCACCGTGCAGATTATTGATCGCGCTATCTGCTGGTTCTATATAAATAGGGCAGCCGTGAATCCTATCGGCCTTCAACCGCGTCGTACCAGACGACAACGCGGACAGCCTCAGACAGCCCTCAGCTATGGATCCCAAATCGTTCAATGGCCATACGGCGTTTATGCAATCGCACGAAGCGATTGATTATGCTCGACCTATACGCGTTGTCCTTGGTACGTTATATAGCTCCCAACGCCTATGAACAAGCGACTAACTGCCGCAACCACAGTTGGAGGGGGTATGTCTGGCATTGCCTCCGCATACTACCTACGTAAACATATCCCAAACATCGATATCACCATATACGAGAAGAACCACGATTTTGGAGGTACTTGGTAAGCAGCGTCATTTGTCGTCGGTATGAACGGAGTCTGAGACCAGGCTGTGCAGGCTTGAGAATAGGTACCCGGGAGTAGCCTGTGATATGTAAGCGTATTTGTTGTAGTATTATTCCACCTTGTCTCTGACCGTCGCTACTTGCAGACCTGCGCACGCATATGTCTTCACATTTGCCCCGAATGTACGTGCTATCATTTCCAATGTTTGTACCGGACAACACGCTAAAGCTTTGCTTCACAGCCGGAGTGGAGCCAGTTCTACTCTTCCGGGCAGGAAATAGGTCGATATATACAGGGTGTCGCAAACAAGCTAGAGTTAGGCAAGATCACCAAGGTAACATCGTACCTTTAGTTCTAGTTGGCGGCTGCTAATACTTGTGTGTTCAAGTTCAATCACAAAATCAACCGGGCAGAATGGAATGCAGATGAGGCACGATGGCACTTGAAGGTACAAGACGTCTCTGCCGGCGTGGAGATTGCGGACAGCGCGGATGTTGTCATATCTTGCAGCGGCCTCTTAAATCACTGGGAGTGGCCGAAAATTGAAGGCATTGAATTATACAAGGGCAAGCTGTGAGTTACTCATTTATTCATAATACCCGTCACCATTTAGACCCGTGGTAGCGTCCATACTGCCGACTGGTACTTAGAGTCCCCTGGACCCGCATGGAACGATAGAAAGGTGGCAGTCATAGGATACGTACGTATGGTGAATAGTCCTGCAGCCTTGTTTTTAACGCACTGTGTAGGGCGCAGTATGTATACGAAGGTTTTTTATCATCTCACACGGACTGAAGTTCCCTATAAGAGCGCAGCTCAAGTTTTCCCTTCCTTGCAACCACACACGAAACATATCGACAATTACATTCGAAGCGGAACTTGGATTGGCACATGGTCTGTACGGTCGGCCCTGGATAAATTTTCAGATGGCAAAACAGGCAATCGTATGTTCAAAATGCTTCCATACTGACGCGCAGTCATGGGGACTGATCAAACCCGTTTTCAGATATTTACACTGAGGAAGAGAAACGCGAGTTCCGAGAACATCCAGAGAAGCTTACTGAACATCGTCGGGAG
Organism: Trametopsis cervina; assembly: GCA_022385755.1. Taxonomy (NCBI): domain Eukaryota; kingdom Fungi; phylum Basidiomycota; class Agaricomycetes; order Polyporales; family Irpicaceae; genus Trametopsis; species Trametopsis cervina. The sequence goes on along the minus strand of MU278389.1, from coordinate 95,448 downwards.
CTAGACGATTTACTCAATGCCTCACACCACGTGACACTTGCCGACTCCCCGCTGCAACAGCTGACGCGCAATGCATATACGGCGCAGATGGAAGAGTTGCTTGCCGGGAGGCCGGAGCTGGCGAATGTCTTAATCGTGAGTCCGTGGTGTACAGGGAAAACGGAGACTTATTGCGTTCCTCTTAGCCTAATTATCCTCCTTCGTGTCGACGAATTCTTCCCAGCGTACAGTACTTGAAATCGCTAGTGAGTTTCCTTGATAGAATCCTTATAATTCTCGTATTAATGTTCTGCACTAGCTCGAAGATAATGTAAGTCCAGTATGAAAGCGTTGCCAGACTGAGAGTTGATCCTTGTCAAGGCTACTGTGGTCAGCACAGCCATCAAGGGATTCACAGAAACCGGTTTAGAGACTATCGATGGTGTGAAAAGAGACTACGATGTTATCGTCACCGCTACCGGCTTCAACACGAGTTTGGTGCCACGTTTCCCGATCATTGGAGAAGACTCTACGAACCTTCAGGACGAGTGGAAGGATATTCCAAGGGCCTACATGGGGCTCTGCCAAGACAAATTCCCGAATTGGTCAGCACAATCTTACTAGTTCACGTCCATCACTCAGTTCTCCGCAGGTTCCAAATCATAGGGCCGAACACGGTTTTCACCACCGGCTCCATGGTCATGGTCATCGAAAGACAAGCGCAATATGTGACGAAATGTATTAGCAAGATGCAGCGACAGCGTCTCAGAACCATGGTCATACGCAAAGAAGCTGTAAATGATTTCCAGGCGCATATGGATTCCTATTTCCCAAAGACCACCTTTGTTCGTGGGGTACGTCATGCATGAAGCTGTCATATTCTGCGATGCTAACTTTAAGTAGTGCCGGTCTTGGTACAAGAAGGACAGCGAGGTTGACGGCAAGGTCACAGCACTGTGGCCTGGCTCAACTGTGCATTTGATGCGTGCCCATGAACAACCCCGGTTCGAGGACTTTGAGTATACGTATCTTGACAACAAGACGAACCGCTTCCATTGGTTTGGAAACGGGTCAACTGTCGCGCAAGATGAGGAGAAGGATGGCGAGAGGGCCTGGTATATCACAGGCCGACCGGATGATGAGGACGTGGTGGTTTCCGCATTCTAACTCAATGACAATGAGAAAGTGTAGTATAACATTGTATCAAGAGTCTGTAAATGGTACAAAGATACCAAATGAATAACGAATGCTGCGAGTAGGGTTTCGGGTGATCGTGACCAACTCAGATGGATACTACAGTACTGTACCAGGGCCTAGTACGTGCAAACTAAGGTATGTCGTGTGACGTATTTTGTGACAGTACGTGTTTCCTGCGTCGCCAGCCAATATCCACACGTGATTGCAAGTATCCTGCAGTGAGCGCCATGCAAGACTCGTTCACTCTTCCGAATGTGCAAGTGATGATTATGCTATTCCATGTCTTCACTTCTATCGCCCGATTCCTGTCAGTTGCTTGCTAAGGCCTAACATGCGCATTATGGAAAGGTCCGAGGTACGTCCTCTTCATGACTGGTTATTAGTTGGTGCTGATGCTGTTTTCAGAATTTCGGGCGAAGTTGCGCTCGGGAATGAATGTGGTTTGTACGTGTCTGGACCCAGAACCCAGGAAGAAAGGATGAATTTGAAGACGTGTATGAGAGAACGAGGGTAATTTACGCAACATGACCGTACAGAATGTCATACAAGCTTAGGCTGAAGGCGATGAGGTCAGCACACTCTCAATTCCATTTTCGTGGTATCTCTTTACTTCATTCATTTAGAAAAAATGGGCATGTATTGCATGAAATGTACTAGCAGCGGTGAGTGTCATATACCTTCTATTCCGATGTCTATACCGACCTTGAAGAAAGAGGTTATCCACAGACTAGGGACAACGAGAGGGATACCCAACTGTCCGATAGGTTACGTTTTCCCTGTAAGCGAATACATCGAAATAGCGCTTCATCGCCCCGTGTAGACGACTTGGCGAGTATTTGTGGCGTGCGCAACCCTGTTCATCCGCTTTCACATGTGCTCGGGTACGAACATTACCGTATCCCTGAGCTTTCGCACTGACCCTCATGACCTACTAGTTCTCACCGTTCAAGTAATTGTATAGATAATGACGCCTTTCGACCCTTATATAAACGGTGCGGCCATGGCACTCTGAGGACCTTCATCCTGATTGTACTAGAAGACACTCGCCCATCTCAATATGGACTCAGACATGTCCAACACATACGGTGGCGGTACAGAGTTCCCCCTATTGCGCGAAGCGATTGATTACGCTCGACCTATGCGGGTAGTCCTCAGTACGTTATGATTTTCCAAGTCTAGATATACTAATGACTAACTACTATCCCTCTAGTTGGGGGAGGAATGTCTGGCATTGCCTCAGCGTACTACCTACGTAAACACATCCCAAACATCGACATCACCATATATGAGAAGAATCACGATTTTGGTGGTACTTGGTAAGCGATCTAGGCACGTTTCAGCAGCCTCGTGAACAGAGCTGAGACGAGTGCTTTGAAGGCTCGAGAACAGGTATCCTGGAGTGGCTTGCGATGTGTAGGCGTATTTCTAGCAATGGTCACATACTGTCTCTGATATGTCGCCGCTGACAGACCTGCGCACGCATATGTCTTCACATTTGCCCCGAATGTACGTGCCGTTCCAGAGCTTGTTCAGCGAGCGTTTTGCTGAAACTTTGCACCATAGCCGGACTGGAGCGAGTTCTATGCTACTGGGCATGAGATAGGTGAATACGTGAAGAACGTCGCGAACAAGCTCAAGTTGCGGGAGATAACGAAGGTAATGTTGCATGCTTACTACCGCCTTGTTGCTGCTGATGGGCAGATAAGTTCAACCACAGGCTCACTCATGCGGAATGGAATGCGGATGAAGGAAGATGGCGCCTGAAGGTACAGTATGAACACGCGAATGGCGGTTTGGAGATCACGGATAGCGCGGACGTCGTCATATCGTGTAATGGTGTCTTGAATCACTGGGAGTGGCCCAAGATCGAGGGAATAGACGTATACAAGGGCAACATGTGAGCTCATTTGCATGCCCAGAACCTCCATCGCCGGCCTAATCCATCGTTTAAGCATCCATACTGCCGACTGGTATCTGGAGCCTCCTGGACCTGCATGGAACAATAAGACGGTTGCTGTTGTAGGATATGTACGTACGTCGAACTGGTTTGTACCCTTAACACTAACGCGCGTACCAGGGCTCAGTACGTGTAGGAAGATTGTTTGGCTCTCGCGCATACTTAAGTGCTTTACCAGAGCGCGCTTCAAACTGTGCCCGCGTTGCAGCCACACACGGGCCACATAGACAATTACGTTCGAGGTGGGGCTTGGATTGGCACAGGAGCCGCGAAGACGGTGCTGCACCAATATCCGGACGGAACTATAGGCAACCGTATGTCCACATATAATGCTTCCAAGAACAAAATTAGCCCTGCGTATTGATCAACCACTCTAGATGTTTACACGGAAGAAGAGAAACGTGACTTTCGGGAGAACCCAAAGAAGCTTGTCGAGCATCGTCGGGAGCTAGACGATCTACTCAATAGCTTACACTATGTGACACTGGCGGACTCTCCGCTGCAGAAGCAAGTACGCGATACATTCACGGCACAGATGAAAGAGATACTCTCCGCGAAACCCGAGCTCGCGGACATTATGATTGTGAGTAACATAGCGTATTCGAAGAGGGTGCTGACTGTCTCATCTGTCTTAGCCCGATTATCCCCCTTCATGTCGACGCCTTACTCCCAACATCCAGTACCTGAAATCGTTAGTGAGTTGCCGGTATATCGTCCTCATGGTGTTCCGTATTAACGTCCCACATCAGCTCGAAGACAACGTGAGTTCAGCAATGCATGAAAGCCGTGCAAGGTCTGCAGTTTATGTTATTTGTCAGATAACCGTGATCACTGCGCCCATCAAACGTTTTACGGAAACTGGTATAGAGACCGCCGACAATGTGAAGAGAGACTACGATGTTGTGGTAACTGCCACTGGGTTCAATACCACTTTCGTGCCACGTTTCCCGATCATTGGGCAAGATTCAACGAACCTGCAGGATGCTTGGGCAGATATCCCGCGAACATACATGGGGCTTTGTCAGGACAAATTCCCGAACTGGTAAACCCTATTTTAACGGCTCATATGTGAATCGCTCAGCTGTGTGTAGGTTTCAATTGATAGGTCCGAATGCAGCTTTCGCCACCGGATCCATGGTCATGGTAATTGAGAGGCAAGCTCAATGGGTGACGAAGTGCGTCAGCAAGATGCAGCGCCAGCGGCTCAAATCCATGGTTGTGCGCAAAGAAGCTGTAGATGATTTCCAAGCGTATCTGGATTCATATTTCCCGAAGACCACTTTCGTTCGTGGGGTGTGTACTCCACAAAATTGTTATTTTTTGTGAAACTGACCTTGGATAGTGCCGAGCCTGGTACAAGAGAGGTCAGGTTGATGGCAAGATTACAGCTCTGTGGCCTGGCTCGAACATGCACTTGATGCGCGCGCTTGAGCAGCCGCGATTCGAGGATTTCGACTATACGTACCTCGACAACAATAGCACGAAGAACCGCTTCCATTGGTTAGGAAATGGGTCGACAGTGGTACAGGATGAAGGTACGGATGGAGAGAGGGCTTGGTATGTCACAGGCCGACCTGATGACGAGGGAGCGTTCGCTTTCAATTTCTAGTTCATTGCCGAAGTGTAAAACAATGTCGCATATGCATAAACAGCTTCTAAATGGCACGGATATGCTCTAATTGATAAACCATGACGCGAATGAGATTGCACGTATATCCGTTGTCTCTATGGATCGATGATGATGCTCAGTTTGTACTAACTGATGTAGCTAAAAATCCTGTTCACATCTACGTCGTCAGTGCAGTGCAACATAAGCTGACTAGTGACAAACCAGCCAATCTCTGCGGAGCGTAAAGCGTCGGTCTATAGGGATTTTTGACTCCTCCTCGGACCATTGATATTGGTGCTACAGAATACCGCTCATCCAGGCAACGGTAATCTCAGTTTGTACCATCCGAGATGGCCACCATCCACTGTGAGCCTGGCATTCCGTGAAAAGCACGGTAACTAACAGCAAAAAGTCTGCGCACCTGCAAGACTCCGTGCAGTTTCCGTGAAACGAAATTTCTGGGAACTGTCAGCAAATTTTGCTGATATCTCTTTCACGGACTAATTCAGTGAAGTTGCCGGTTTGATGTCGTCCAGTAGTTGCGCTTCAAAGTTGACAGGCTAAGTCCATCGGCGCTCATATTCTCATGTTCCGGGAGCTGCGCCGGGAGTTGCTCTTAACTCGCGACCACGAGCAGTATCTATGCATTCCCACCATCCTCTCGCCACATGTCTATGTCCTGGTGCATTCTTAAGCCTGCAAGAGATATCTACATGGTCAGTTGATACTGACATTATTTCCTAGAAATACATCCAGGGTCAGGTCTGGGCAGAGAGGCAAGCAACGGGTAGGTAAGTGTCCATAAATAGCAGAGTAGAGATGTCGGAAGGGAGGGAGAGGACAGGAAGCGCGAGATGAATGAGAAGGAGAACAAGTGAGAAAGGCATGAGAAATGAGAGAGGGATGAGGAGCAAGAGAGGGACGAGAAGCAGGAGAGGGACGAGAAGCAGGAGGAGTAAGAGTGGTATAAGAAGCGAGAGAGGGACGCGAAATGAGAGAGAGGTACGAGACAAATGCGAGAAGGAGTCGAGACGAGAGATAAGAAAGAGACAAAGAGCAGACCTGAGACAGGCAGAGATGAGACAGACAGGCACGAGAGAGAGATAAGACGAGACGAGACGAGAGGGCAGGGAATTGGGGACTTGATCTTGGACAGCGGTAAATCATCGGGAAAACAAATGTGGTGAGAGCTAACTTTGGCTGGCGCGCAGAGATTGATCTGGTTTTCTCGTTGAGGAAATTATTTGAACAGATAGGACTACTGACACCATGATGGCGGGCAATGATCAAGGCAGTGCATAGTGGAATAGCATTGTAAAGGTAGTCTACGGTGCGTTCGATAGTACTAGCTATCTAACACCTATATCATGCTATTCCATGGCTGTTAGATCAGTCTTAGAATCTGCGCCGCCAGTCATTGCCTGGACGTTCGCGAGCGCCTACCACAGAATACAACGACCATTCACAGCAGGTGCGCAATGGTTTTCATAGAATGAACGACCATTTGATCGAACACTACATGGCTTCAGGTATCTATTGGTGACTTTATGATCCAGTTCGGTGCAGAATTGTCTTCACTAAGTGTGCTTAAACGGCTGATGCGCTGTTCCGCTGATTCTCACTATGAATCTACGGCATGCCGACTCCGCTGTCACGAGCGCCTCATGTCCCGTTCAACTTTACCTTCACCCGCAACCTTGTTCGTGAACTCCCATCTGCTATTTCACCTTCATTCCTTGTTGATCATATGCATCAACTATTCCACCAGCATGGTACGCAGTAGCGATGAGAGCAAGACTGGTGACGTGGACCAAACCTGAGGACTCACGGTTACCAGTCTTCCCTCACTCTCTGACCTCTGCAAGCCATGGTCTGCTCATTTTTATTTCTTGTGATTTCTTCTGTGCTGTAGCATGGTGCAGCAGTGCTGAGAGCGAGGCTGGTGACGTGGACCAAACCTGAGGACTCACGGTTGCCAGCCTCCCCTACTCTCTGACCTCTGCCACCTGTCGTCTACTAATTTCATTCATACCGTTGCACCTTCACCTCCCACGTTTCTCTTCTCCTCTCCTCTCTTCTCTTCTCTTCTGTTTGGGCAGCATGGCAATAAATCATCCAGGTACGTCTATTAGTCCGCTCCATGCACGGTATTATACTGATGTGTCTCACAAGGTCTCACTTTACCCACTGACAAGAGCTCGCCTCGCCCCTGAGACAGGCAAAGGACTCCTGCGAGGCTCAACAGGCAAGACTGCCTGGGATGGGCGCGTTCTGGGAGGACGACCGGCGGCGGCAGTGATTCCGCGTGCAGTGTGCGCAGGGGTCTGCCCTTCGAGTGTTCGCCCATTGCGGCCGTGAGCACGGTCTGCTTGCAGTCTGTGCCATTGCGGTCTCATGGACGGGGTAGAAGAGAAGGTCATGAGAGGAGAAGAGAGGGTGGTGAGAGGAGGTGCAAATGAGAGCAGTGAGGACGTCGGTAGGTTGCCGCAGAAGGAATTGAGAGGCGGCAGCGGTGTGCACGAGTGAGTCGGCGTGATGTCCGTCTGTGCATGTGCGTGTGCAGCTGCCATTGACGAGGCTGACAGGCATGTTCTCAGCCAACCAGTCTGCTTGCACGAGAACTCATCCGTGCAGAGCTGACTCTCAGCACGTTCGCGGAAGGCTGACATCGCAATCAACATTGTCAACACTTAGGCGCGATGATTCATTCGTGGTTATCCAAGTGCGGCTACCTCGCTCTCACCTCCTGCAGTAGCTGGATGTTCTGCTTGCACGCAAAGCAAGAACCCTCGCAGCGTCCCGTCGGGCGTCCGCGTTTTGCGCTTCGCGGCGCAGTGCTGTGGAAGCATGGTATACGTACACCATCGCTCTGTTTGTCCTGCCCTGCTGTCTTCCTGTTGCGTGCTGCCAAAGACGACGACACTCAAGAGGACATGCGACCGCCTCGTCTGTCGTTGAGAATGTCCACTGTCGGCAGGACAGCCGTCATCCGCGCGCACACACAGAATCCAATTAGCGTACCCAACCTGCGTCATCACACAACAACACGCACTCAATAACATGGACCAACTGACGGATAGCACACACACACTGGAGAACAACAAGCTGGGTTGAGAGCGTCAGGCTGGTGAGTCAATCTTTACGTTTGTGTTTTCATTTACATGTCGCTGACGGACGTGGCTGAAGGCCTCAGGTACGCGCAGTGACGCACAATGTGTCGGTGTCACTGGTTGGCGGCAGGTGTATCTGTTGCATACAGCGGCGATCTGACAACGCGGACGAGGGCAGGGTGAGCTGCAAGTCTCCTGTCTGTTTTTCATGGGGAGGCCCTAATGACATGCGAGAGATCCGACGTCTCTCTCGCGAGCATGTCTGAACTTGCATGCATTCTGACAAGCGAGGCGCGGTCGCTCAGACGTTAGCCAGGTCGCACCGAGGCACATGCCGTTGTGACGTCCACACAGGAGGGTTTGGGTTGGGTGCGCGGGCGACAGCAAGGTTCATGCAAGGGCAAAGTAATATTATTTAGTTTGTCATGTATCTACTCATTTTCAACATGCAATGGGTGATTTCACGAGCCACTACATGAGGCCACTATAATGCCGTATGTATCCATGCAGTCATATAGTGATTAAACATAGTGGACATCACTGCACACAGTGCTGGATGCTAGAGGCGACCAAAGCCAAGCTTACCATACTCGTCGCGTGCCCACACATCTTCACCATCTTCTGCACCAAGATCAATATCATCTCCATAATCATCTCCATTGTCCTGCTCATCTTCCGGCTGTGCGAGTTTGTTGTCTTTGTTATGGTCTGAGTTCTTGTCCTGATCATCTTCACACTGCTCGTCATCTGAGTTGCATATATAGCCGAAGTCTTCAGCATCGCTCGCTGTGTAATCTTCCTCTTCGCTGGTTTCATCGTCATCTTCATAGTCCAAATTAGCGGTTGTATTGCTTGAAACCCCACCGTGGCCACCGTTTTGTCCACCAAACGCATCACCGGTGGATTCATTGATAATGACTGTATGTATAGTATCAGTGCTCAAAAAATATGCATGAGAAAGGTAAATACATACCGTCCATATTGTCAGCCTGCGCTCCTACCTTTGCTGAGGTTCGGCTTAAGTGTGACTGCATTGCCTTGAGTGTATCTTGAATGTGGACAAGCTCACGGAGCAATTTGTGACCAATACCTCCTCCAACAAATCGCAAAAACATATCACGATCAACAAACCTGTAATGGTATCGAATCATCAGCCTTTCCATCTGATTGTACTATTGTAGAGATGACTACTCACATGTTCACATAGTGATACCTCCAGTCTGATTCTGCATCGGCATCATCAAGTGTATACTGCCGAGCAATCGAGGGTCCTCTGAGCCAATCGTCAGTCCGTCCATAGTGAAAGGCCGGAATAAGATGAACTGCGCGGATGACCACTGCAGGATCAAGAAATCCGAATGCTCCTGGTTCATCGGCATCAAGAAAGCCAACACGATGTAGACGGCGAGTGTTGAAACCGCCTGGAGCAGTCATGTCGCGTCCAAACCAACGAATCCAAAGGAACTCAATCCGCTCATATTCATTAGATCTTGAATCAGCCCCCAGGTAGCGGACTTGAGCATGACAAACCCCAATGATACGCGCATACCAATATGGATGAGTGTTGCCTATAGAGTCTTCGTCTTCATGTGCAAGGACCATGACATCGGCATGATTGCGTGGATTGAGGGAATCTTGATCACGTCGCATATCGTATGTGGTGTAGTTGACGCGTAGAGTCTTTGTGAAATAGATGCGGTTATGGCGAAACTGAACGGCAAGTCTCTCTGCATCACCGTACTCAATTTCATCGCCACTATAGGCTTTGCCGATGAGACGACTGAGTAGATGGTTCTTTAGGAGAGGTATGAAGTTCTGTGATATATATTCTAGTGTATTAGAACTGTTTAAGCCTGGTGTTACGCTACTCACCTTTACTGCGGGATCATCTGGATGGCTCAGAACAAATTGCGTAACATCAACAGGATGAGTTTGTGACTCAGAGAGGTGATGATGTATTCGGAATGCAGTTGGTGGTAAAGCACCGCTCTCCTTGAAATGAATACCAAAACCTGAAGATTTTCGTGGCCGACCTCTTTTGCGGATCGGAGGCTGAGGTTGTTGAGTGGAAGTGGAAGTGGAAGTATGAGTAGCGATACGGAGGCGGCGTGCAGATTCACGAGTCGCAATAGAGTTGAGAACTTTTTCGCGTCGAGTATGTTGAGCAATTTGTTGAGTATGACCCTTACGGCTGGTACGTGGATAAAACTTTTTGACTCGACGGTGTTCAAGTTCACCCTAGTGAGGAATTTATTTAAAGCTATTCTATAGAGAAGAGTTGAAAGGAACGCACAATTTGTGTAGTGTAGTTATCTGTTGTACCAAAGCGGCGGATCGCAGCAGCTACATGTCCAGCATTATGCCACTTGAATGTCGCAAGATTAAGCAAGCGACGCTTTGGCTGTGGTCCGGATGAATCAGGTTTAGCATGCTCGTTAGCTACTTTCCCACTCCTCCTCTTTTCAGTCTTCTTTGCTTGTAGTATTGCATTACGACGTCCACGTGCTGCTTCTTCACCAGGTAAGTCTCGAATATCTAGAGCAGCTGTTTCCTTGGCAAAATGCCGAGTCGATTGGCCCATTGCTACCGTGGCCAGGTCAAGAACTTCAAGCGTGCTTTCTGTATGAAGACGCAGCTTTGCAAGAGCGTGCCAGACAGCCATGTCCCAGACGGCATCAAGGACAATCTGATTGAACGGTTCTGGTAGAAGACCTTCCACACATGGCAGAATACACTGTTGAATTGTCACCTCTGTGTGAATAAAAGAAATATCGGAGGACATACCTGTAGGCAGTCTTCAAAATCGCGTGCTGCGAATTGCTTCATGCCAGATATATTATTTTGGAACTTCCGGATTGTATCACGACCAAATGTCGGAACATTTCGAAATCTACGTAAGAAACTTTGGTGTCAGAAGTATGATTTATTCCCAAGATATAGCACATACCGGACATTCAGTTTTAGAAGATTATCATCGCCAAAAGCAAATAATACACGAAGTATATGGGTAAAGTGTGCTTTCCATATTCCGAGCTCACACTCATGCATGATGTCAGGAACGAACATGGAGTAGAAGTTCACCCCAAACGGTGCTAATCTCTGTGAGAACGTACTCTGAAGGTATTTATAAGTCGTTGAATCCAATACAAACCAAAAGTACGCACACGGCATGGCAAAAGAGACAATGGTCCTAGCAACCGTTCAACCATTGCACTTTTGATGCGATATCCTCGTGTGAAGATCCAAGAACGTGCTTGTACGATTCTGGACTGTACAGATTCAGTATCCTGTCTTGTTTGGTTACGCCGCTTCATGTCAAGCTTAGATCCCATTGCCGCAACCTTTGCTTTTTCGGCAAGACATGTCGGGCATGGACATGCTCCTAAAAACCGTATGCATGTGAGAGCAACACTACAATGTATAAAAATAAGTCAAGGTATAGGGAATATAGTGAAAATGAGGTCGAACCGTTCTGGATAGTCTGCTGAATATGTGAGGAAGCGAGGGAAAATCCGCCGAACAATTCCATCGCCACAGGTCACGAGCATACCATGTTCGTACGCATGCATAAAGTCCGCATCAAGCAAAGTAGCCCAGATTGCTTGAATGAGTTCTGTGCGGCAGAACCGAAGGACCTCTGAAGTAGCTGCCGTATTATAAACCTTCTGATACTCATCTTGCACAAGATCTGGAAGCTAATTTAATTCTTAGGTTAACATCTGAATATTAATATGTGTAAGAAAGCGTAAAACATACCTTAGGAGCATACGCAATATGATGAGCTGCAAAGCTTGATGGCTTTGCGCGAATATATTTTGAGGTCGACCCAAAGGATAGATAAAAAGGCCAGAGAGAAGCCGCTCCAAAATTCGTCAAGTGGGTTGCGTCAGAATACATCATCAGAGGTGCAACAATATACTCTATATTGCCATCGTCGTCAGGGTTTCGTGGTAAATTGTCAATCTTGGCTTGTTCCTCAAGCATCGCATCAGCTGTGTAAAGCTCAGAATAAACTCGCTCATCGGGTGTAGAGGTTTGATGGTTGTTGGAACGATCTGATTGGTTGTCAGAACTATCTGAGTGGTTGTCGTCGATAGAACTGTCTAGGTGACGATGAAATAATTTAAAGGGGATGTTGTGAAAGGTGGCCTGTCCAACATCTTCATATGCTGATCGAATAACGTCACGAAGTCGTCGATGCCAGAGACCCTTAACTTCAAGAACTGGAGCATCTGCTTCGGATGATGCCTTAACGCCTTCTTTTGGCAGCGAAATCTTGACAGTAGTCTCATGCCAGCCGTCCTCCTTCGAAAATATTCCCGATGGCTCAGAATATTCATCCAATGAATGTTCGGCTTGATGTGCCGAAAAGCCAAGCAGCTCTGAGCGGTCAAAGTCATCTGCCAACAGTACTTCATTGACAAGACGATCCAGTTCACCTGCAGACTTCAGACTGGAGCCGGAGTACTGCCATTGCATAAGACGAAATGTGGAGGCATTTGTAAATGGCTTGAACCAGTTGGAGATAGTCTCTGCAGTTCTACGTCCAAGAGCGGAGAGCGGATGCACAGAGGATGTTGGAGCAGCTGAGACTTGAATTGTCGGCGCATCAACAAGCATCTCGGGGGTCGATAAAATCTCTGATGGATCGGAATGTGGACGTGTGAAGTAGTGACGGTAGAGACCAAATTCATCTGGTTCTGGATCGCAGACAACAGGAATATTCATGGAAGGAGAGGATGTTGGAATATCGACCTCAGAAGTATCGCAAATAGTGTCCAAGCTCTGGGACGATTGCATCTCAAGATCAGGAGGCTGCAAAATAGGGGGTTGTGGAATAGGAGGAACTAGACGGCCAATATCTATGGTCGGAGCAAGACCACGGAATCCAGAAGGCAGATAATCTTTATATATCTTAGGGACCTTTCGTTTTCGTCCTGATCTTGAAAGAAGAGGCTCTTCATTTGGCTCATTTAATTTCAAAGCCGGTAGAGAGATACACTCAGAAATTATGGAGGAACCTGCCTCCTCTGAAGGAGATGTGTCGTCTAAATTCTACGAACAGATATAGCTCATGTTTAACGTATATATTATATTACTCACTGTATCGAGTGCTTCTCTCAGGTGCTCTCTAGATATTTCATGTCCTTTCTCTCCCATAATTCTTGGAATCTTTGCTGCATTAGTATAACGAAGTGCTTTCAGATTTTGTATTGCTGATCGGTTAACCTCTGCAGTGGCCTTGCAATGATGCTGATGAGTCCGTAAAGCTTGAGACTTGGCAAATGTTCGACTGCATGCATGGCAAGTATACATGACTAGAAAGAGTAGGAATACAATATGAAAGAAGATACACAATCGCATATTGTGCAGCGGTAGTCAGAGTTGTACGTAGTGATAACTTTGTTTACTAGCGATCACTCTAAGTGAAGCGTCACACATAAGTAATATGTCACTTACTCAATAACAACTGTTGCAGTGATCGTTTAAGCATTCATTGTAATGGGTCTGTCACACCATCAAAACCTCTTAAAGCAGTTTGCGACTTGAGATCAGCCTTCCTTTGTACCACCACTTTGACGTCTTCAATTCCATATTCTGATATGCGTCCCAACAATACCACTCATTATGTCCAACGTAATGCATCTCCTTCTCGTCGAAGTCATCAGCCTGCTCCACCTCCACAGCCTTCACAATCGCCTATGCCGGATCAACGGGTATTAGACCAGCCAAACAACGAAGATCAACCCCATATGCGAGTTACCCGTATTACGAAGGCACTAGAAGATCCTCAATTTCGAGGGTAAGTGATTTTCTTTTCTCAAAATCACCCTGTTCATTCTAATTGAATTTGCAGTACGACAACGGAGTTAACACAGCTAAATGCAGCAGCTCGTTGGCTTCCACGCATCTTGGGCCCAAGCATCAATATCCATAATATTTTTCTATACGGCCCTTACCTGGTTACTGATAAGTTGGGAATGCCACCACCGGATGCGCAACTCACAGCTATTATCAAAGCTATGTACGAGTATTTTTCTCAAGCTATATGCGCATATATAACTAGACCTCTTCATTATAGGTCGGACGAGGAAACGACAGAGCTGCGAGATCAGTTTTACAGCCTTATGGACCACATACCAGATCTTACCACGGACATGCAATTCTACGTTCAAGACGAAGATATATTCCTTGAGCTCATCAACTTTGTAAGCGTTCGTTGTTTGTATAACACGCATATAAGCTGACAATAATGGCTACCTTTAGTTGCAAGGAGCTGTAGATGGTGCTCGTCGAGACGATGTCAGAACAATGAAAGGTGGTACCATTAGTTTGATCAGCAACTGGCGAGGACAGGGACCCGTCACGCATTTTAATTCCGATAAAACTCTGCGTGGATTCAATCATCCAACTATAGGCCGCCTTCTATGCCCTTGCGATCTATTGCCTGATTTCGATCAAAATGCTGACAGGTTCGTTGTTATTTCTGCACGTTCCGATGTTGAATATCGAGGATTATATAGATTCTGTACGCAAGTCACCGAAGGACATCGTGTTATTGAAGCAGGCGATTTCCCAGCCTTCCTCTATGATGAAACCGAGTATGACTCTCAACGACTCGATAAGGGACTTTTGCGAAGTCCCTATCTCGTGGCTGTACGTCTTGCACATATTATAACACCACAGTCTACACTGATTAAGATCATCTAGTGCTTTCGATACCTCTTTACCGGCAGGTCTTCTGCAGCACAATCCGGTCCAGGACCTTCGAACATAGGCCGACCATCAATCGCAGTGAAACACAAAAACCGACGTGTACTCCCTGAGATGATTGCATGGGCGGCTGTACTGGTACTAGCCTCATCTTTATCTCGCGAAGACCTGATTACCATCTGTCATCATAGGTTCGGTTCGGATTATCGAGTCAAAGCAATTGGTGCCTACAAGATGGTGCCTTTGATCTTACGGAGTTTTACAAGCTTATTGTTGGTCTATTTTCAGCAAGACGATCCAAATGGTCGATTGAAACCCTTATTTGGTGGAATCTGTAAGACGTTGTCTCTCAAACATGCATATAGCTGACAAAATCGTCTACAGGAAAGTTTGGGGTCCTTCATCTCTCGAAGATCATGAAAAGCTCGCCGTTAGCAATCGTCCAACCATAGCTGCAAGACTAGCACAGCAGCGTGTCAATGAAGACGTTTCTGACTAAAGTAAGCCAGAGACGTTTGCTCCTTTGATCGTAGCCCCAGTTTGATTTATCGTTTATCTAGGCCACGACCAGCACCTTCAATGATTCCCCCGATTAGCCCCACCGCACAATACGTCTCCATGGCATCGATTTCTCTTTTCTTGCCCTCATTCTCTGTTTACTGACCTCCTCCCGTCATTGCCAACTGTCTTGAACGCTGATCCTCATGTTCAGCTTGAACCTTGCACTTTGCTCTCCGCTTTCCACTCGCGCTCCGCTCTTCACTTCCGCTTGAACCGGCTCTCTGCTTTTCAGTCGAACTCCGCCCTCCACCCGCTACTCGAACTCTGCTTTCAATCCGGTCTATCTCTCCATGCATGCACTTGTTCAAAGTGAATCCCTTTCAATTCCCATACCTGATGCTTCGGCCGTTGTCAGGCTCCTTCGGTTTCCCATGTTCGCTCTTAAAAGGAATTGTATGTGTATCACGAACTAGTAATCGCTCAACTGTACGTGTATCTATGATGAAAACAACGGGCTACAATTGTATCCTTTATCAAAGTCTTACGGAGTGACAAACTATGGCTTACCGTGGTCAATCGTGGCTTACACACGGCTTGATATTGACTTACCGCAGCCAAGTTGGCAAGCATTGACAAATATATATTTTCACCACGCAGCGGATTGACAATCGTGTTCAACTGTGGTCAAGGACGCATCAGAGATTGGTTTATTTTGCCGATGAAGGCAATCTCCTGCCTCACCGCACAACAAATTGGTGACCATTGAAAACGGAGGACAAGGACAAGAGAATCATTGAATTGACTGCCTCGCAAGATGATCATGCTCTGGCATGTCAATATTTAGAGTTCCCATCCAATATATGTTCTAAACTGCCCTCGATGGCTTATTTAGAGCTAGCAAGGAACGAATTACCTCAGTAGCGCATGTTAGTTCTACTCGATATTTCTTTCCCGATGATGTGCGGTATAGTCTTCTTGTTTCGTGGATGTGGTTCTGTCCTCACTACTATACTCTACAATTCAACATTGTTCATTGAAATTGACCACCCACTACACTATTATTATCAGGGAAGTAGAGCTGGTGAATAGAGTGAATTTCCCGGTCATATACAGCACAATTCACTGATTCAATTCACTGTTGTACTCAGTGCTTTTCCCGCATAATTATCCTCTATGCACGGGCGCTCTATATCAGTGAAAACGGACATTTTTTCTGTGAAAAAACGGTCGTTCCTCGACAGTGAATTTGACAGAAGAATTCTGTGAAAACGCCTTACAAAAATAGCATATTTCACTGATTCTGGCTTCCGTGAAAATGCCTGAATCAGAGGCGCATAGTGATCGCGAGCCACTAATATCAAATCAAACGCGGTGTGACGGGATTGTGACAGCGCGCGTTTCCTGTGTCACGAGCTCGTTAGGAGTCCATTACATTCTGCATCATCTGAGCCTTTAGCCACCACTGTCCACAACCGCCGGGTACCGCGGTTTCTGCTATTCGATTCGGGTCTAAACTCAGCCACTTGAGACTCGTCACCTTTATGGCCCCGCTGAAGAAAGTGCAAAAGACACCGAGCAAGCCTCCTGGCAAGGATATCAGAGGGTTCTTCGGAGGCGGGAGCAACAGTACGGCGCCGTCATCTGTCAAACCAGCTCATACTGTAAGGTAGCCTTATGAAGCTTGAGGTAAAATGTTGCTCATGTCTTTCAGAATGGCTCCGCTCGGTTGAAAGCTATCGAGATTAGTGAGTACCAGTTGGTTGAAAGCTCTGTTAACTTTCTCATGTACTGTGCGTTCAGGCGATGATGAGGAAAGGTGAGAGAAGGGTTATACATACATACACGGAATCTCCCTGAAACCCCAGGCAAGGGCACATGCAGCGTCAACTTCCAAGTGAGTAATTCCTAGCAATGAACCACTGGTGCACCCTCTGACCCTATATATAGACCCAAAGTATCAACACGCTCCTCAGTAAGGTTAATGATTCAAGTGGTAAACACTTACTGATGTGACAGTAGCCAAAGAAACCCCTTTCACCCATAAAACCCAAGAGCGAGCGTGTCATGGACGAGGATGACGCCCTTTCCGCCCCTAAACCGCCACTGAAGCGCAAGAAGCCATCCGCTCTCATTTCAAGCGATGAAGATGATGAGCCCATATTGTCGCCACCGAAGAAGAAGGTCGCTGTAGCTTCTCCGAAGAAGAATTCTACCCCGAAGTCGAAACCTGTTGCAAAAGATGTAGCGGTGCGCAAACCCGCTCTCAAGAAGTCGAAGGACATGAATTTTATTGCAGCAAGTGATGAAGATGAAGATGATGAGGACGATTTCCGGCCGTCGAAGGGGAAAGGTAAATCTACGGCCAAGAAAGGGCCGCTGAAGGCAGAAACTGCTAAGAAGCAAGGAAGCACGAAGAATGAGGATAACAAACAGTCGCAGCCATCGAAAGGCCAAGACCCCGCAAAGGCTAAGGCGAAATTCAAGTATGTTTCTATCCCGCAACACCCTCGTGCCACTGACGTTCTTTAGTTGGGCAGCCAAGGCTGCTAAATTAGCAAGCGGCCCAGCGGCCCCTGGATCGAAAGCAATACCAGAATCTGCCGATCCAAATTGCCTCGCTGGTCTTTCTTTCGTCTTCACTGGGGAGCTTAGCGCATTCTCCAGAGAAGAAGCTATCGATTTAGCTAAGCGTTTTGGCGGGTACGTCAATCTATACGTTGCCGGATTCTTTTCCTAATCTTGTCGGCAGTCGTGTTGTGACTCAGCCATCATCGAGAACGTCCTATGTTGTACTTGGTTCAGATGCGGGGCCCAGTAAACTAGCTGCTATCAAGAAGCATGGGCTGCAAACTCTAGACGAGGATGGATTTCTTGATCTCATCGCCACAAGAGTTCCCGACATGAGTGACCAAAAGCTGAAGAAGAAGCTGGAGAAAGAGGAAGATGCAATCAGGCAGGCTGCTAATGAGATGGAACGCAGAGAGAAGAAGAACGCGAAACTGAACGCAACGTACGTTCTTGTCACAATACAACCCCGCATCGGCTAACTCAGAGTTAGGTCTGTCCCTTTGACGAGTCAGCTATGGACATCTCGATACGCCCCTCGTACGCTCAAGGAGATATGCGGTAACAAAGGTCAGGTGGAGAAGCTGCAAATGTGGCTGCACGACTGGTAAGTCGCATTTCCTGTGCTTATATTTATGCTATAGCACCAATCGTCCATGCGCACAGGTCAAGCAGTCTTAAGTCTGGATTCAAGAAGCCGGGGAAAAACGCTATGAATACATCGCGCGCTGTGTTAATCACAGGCCCTCCTGGGATCGGTAAAACGACCAGTGCCCATCTTGTCGCCAAGCTTGAGGGGTTCACACCAATCGAGCTGAACGCTAGTGACGCGAGGAGCAAGAAGCTTGTCGAGGTTGGTGTCGTTGCTAAGACAAATGTTTGTGGCGCTCACATCGCAGCAGAGTAGTACAAATATCTCAAATACGTCATTGGACGGCTGGATGGCTGGAACTGAGGTGGGTTTATTATCGACTATCAGGCTGTTCTGATTCCATCTCGACAGAGCACCAATGTGGCGGGAGTAACTATCACAAATAAGTCATGTCTTATTATGGACGAGGTCGATGGTATGTCTGCCGGCGATCGTGGCGGCGTTGGGGCATTGGTAGCCTTGATCAAGAAGACGAAGGTAGCTTGATTACATACCACTGCTGTGACTCTACTCATGCTGCGTAGATCCCTATTATATGTATCGCGAATGATAGGAACGCTCAAAAACTCAAGCCGCTGGTCGCCAACACGTTCAACCTGTCTTTCAAAAGGTTCATATCTTGTGTTCATTGTCTTACAATCCATAGCTAATTGTGCTTACAGGCCGGAAGCAAACGCGATACGGTCGAGGCTGCTGTCTATTGCATTCAAGTAGGTGTATCGTACACCAAACAAGACAGTTTACTGAGTACTGTCAAAGAGAAAAGATGAAGATTCCTGCGAATGTCGTAGACCAGCTGGTCCTTGGCTCACAGTCTGACATCCGCCAAGTCTTGAACATGCTTTCCACATGGAAGCTGTCAAGCGATACGATGGACTTCGATGAAGGGAAATCACTGTGAGTTCGCACCGTCTTCTGGCACATGTACGAGTCTGACCGCGCTTCACACAGTGCTAAGATGAACCAGAAGTATAGTGTGATGACACCATTTGATATCACATTTAAGATGCTTGGTCCATATCTATTTTCACCGACCTCGCGCGATACTCTCGGAGACAAGATGGAGCTGTACTTCCATGACCCTTCATTTATGCCCCTCTTTATGCAGGTGCTGAGTTCGCTTACCGCTTACTCTGCTTCTATTCTGACTTTTCTCCAGGAAAATTACTTGAAGACTACCCCCTCGAAATTGAAGAATGAATCTGGGCCAGAAAGAGAATTGAAGCACCTCGAACTAATGGATAAGGCTGCGTCTTCGATATCGGATGGTGATCTGGTTGACGCACTTATACATGGGTATGTCGATACTTCGTCGTCGCGAGTACGCTCTCGTGCTGACGCACTCCATATAGCTCCGAGCAACACTGGTCATTGATGCCACTTCACTCTGTGTGCTCTACTGTTCGCCCAGCATCATTTTTATACGGAATGGGTGGCGGGTATGGTAGTGACAAACCGATGGGTTTTCCTACGTACGTGATTGCCTTCCTCATTTTTGATAGGAATGCTAACCTCTTTTGTTAGTTGGTTGGGACACAATTCGAAACAGGGAAAACTGAACAGGCAACTCACAGAGATTCAAGCTCGCATGCGATTGAAGACGTCCGCTGACAAGCTCGAGTTGCGGCAGTCATATATCCCTGCCCTGTTCCCGTACATTGTCAAGCCTCTCATGGACGAAGGCGTGGTATGTCTCGAGCTGTATCACGACTGTAATGATATTAACATCTTTGCAGAGTGCTGTGGATGAGGTGATAGACAGGATGGATGAATACTTCCTCAACCGCGAGGACTGGGATGCACTCGTTGAAGTAGGCCTCGACGAGTTCCGAGAGGAGGCCATCCTCAAGAAGATCTCACCGGCGACAAAGACGGCACTGTCAAAGAAGTATGTATCTTCATATGACCACCATTGAGCTCCTCACTTATGATGGACATGCTAGATACAACGCTCAAGACCATCCCATCGCTTTCCACAAGGCCGTGGACCTGGGCCGTACTGCGAAGAAGATTGCGGCTGGTCCTGCTCCAGATCTCGAAGAGGCATTCGAGGTGAGTGCAGCGAGCGCATCCGCAACAGGTGTTTGCTGATGCATAGTGTCTTAGGCCGACGAGGAGCTTCTCGATGAACCTGATGATAAGACGGTGGATGAAGACGACGATGTCAGTCATGACAGCCTTATCAAGCGTCCCAAGGGCACGGCCGGCGGTAGCGGGGGGACAGCCGCGAAAGCGAAGGCGAAGCCGAAAGGAAAGAAGTAGTAGTACTCTATACGACCCATCTCCTCTATGATATGTATGCTACTTCCTTCATAATCGTACACATCCGGGCACTCCATCCCAGTATATCTTTCCACAGCAAAGAGAGCATAGATATAACAATATTTACAACAGAATTATAGGTAACGTATGCGAAATAATCAGGACATGATCAATCACCGTGCATACGGGTGGAAGCCATGGGTTCCTCTCTGCGCCCCCCTCTGCGGACCAACACCAGCACCCTGCGGGCCTCCCGACCCTCCTCTCGGTCCACGCGGGATATTCGGGTTCATCGCACCGCCGATCATACCTCCCCCGCCCATTCCACGGCCCATGCCCATACCACCCATACCGCCCATCCCATTCATCATCCCTCCTCCCGCCATAGGATTGCCCATCCCCTGCATCCGCATACCTCCACCCATAGCCTGACCGTACCCGGCTCCTCCGCCTCCCATACCGTTCATCATAGGGTTCATGCCCCCACCCATCATGGGGTTCATGCCGCCCATACCGCCCATCTGTGTGATCATACGGGTGTATAGCGACGCGAGGGCTTGCGGGTCGAACGGCGCGTTGCCCCCGCCTGTTGCGGCGGCAGCGACAGGCGCTGCTGCGGCACCGCCTGCACCGCCAGTGAAGTTACCTTGGCCTCCCTGGAAGTTGTTGCCGAACTGGTTGGTACGACCACCGCCGGTAGCGGCGCCGGTACCAGCGTTCTCAGTGTAGCCTCCGCCTTCACGCTGCGATCTGGGCTGAGCGAGCTTTACATCGATCTATGATACGTGTGTATTGAGTGCCTACACGTACATACACAACAGACAATGTACACACCATTTTACCGTCAATCTCAAGATTGCCAAAGCCCAGGAGGGGCTCTACATTCGCATTCTCAAACGACACGAAGCCGAAGCCCTTGCTTCTGCCTGTCTCGCGGTCAAGCATGACCGTCGCGTCTACAACCTTGCCAAACTGTGAGAAGAACTCGCGCATGGACTCTGAGGTGACGCTGCCCGCGAGTCCGCCGATGAAGAGCTTCGTGGCACGCTGGTGTTCTTGCCGAGGGATCGCGCGCTTCGGGTCGATCTAAGCAGACGTCTACGTGAGAACTCATCAGGGTGCCACTAACACAAGGACCTACAATCTTTCCATCTAGGAAGTGCTCGCGGACCATGACGGCGTTGACGGACTGAGGGTCTTCGAACGTAAGGAAAGCAAAGCACCGCGAGCGGCCAGCAGCGTCGCGCATGATCGTGCAGGCTTCCACCTTGCCGAACTGCGAAAAGTACTTCCTGAGAGACTCTGACAATACAACATGCTCTTTAGTACTACTGGACGATACGGCCAACGAGTAGCAATGTAAAATAATGTACCATCTGTTGTATCCCAATTAAGGCCGCCAATAAACATTTTCCTAAGATGTTACATCGGGGCAGCAGGGGTTATTGCAGCGAGTATACGACGACGACGACGGCCGTGTGGGGAACATAGATAGGGAAGAAGGGGCTCCAATTAGCATCTGTTACCTAGACAGGAGACGTCATAAACAGGAGAGAGGAAGTGGACGACTCTACTGTGGGTATATCGCGGATGGGTGCTAGCCTAGCTTAGACTGAGTAGCTCGGTACGCTAGAGCTAGTCGTAAGCAACAGTTTGACTACCGCGCATAGGAATGCGCTACAAGTCCGGATATAGCATACGATTCCCCCCGTCACAGCAATAGCGTCGCGCGCTCCCATACAAGCGAACTACCAGTGAAAGGCGGTTAGCGACAATGGGCACAATTCAACTCACCCTTCCTCTTTCATCTCTGACGGCCTTACTGGCCTATTTATGCCGAAGGCACCATCCGCTCCACGTTGGGCGGATATATCGTGGTATTCAGGCTCCTGTCGCTCTTGATATGTGGGGATTTGTTGAGTGGCGGGTTCATCGTACGCGGCCTGATCGCGGGCATTTAGTGACTGCATATCGTGTGAACCCTCGTCGGCGTGCGAGAGCTCCGGCTCTGGTTTGGGAGGCACCGGCGCAGCAGCTTTGGCGACGGGCGCGACCTTGGGCGCTGGAGCAGGCTCTTCATGGGCAGGGGCAGCGTCTTCGGCCTCTTTCGGGGGAGCTTCAGGCTGCTCCGAGTATTCCGCTTCATCGTTCCCGTAGAGGTCTGAGTCAACAGCAGATAAGTATTCGGTGGCACATGGGTGGAAACCCGCTTGTATGCTGCTTACCTCCGTACAAGTCGGCATCAAGGTCAGACATGGCGCGTTGGAGTGTGTTGAAGGTGGCAAAGAGGGGGAGAGGGATGAGTCGAGGGGGACTGAAAAGAGGGAAGAAAAGAGGTAGGAGCTACGGCCAATGCCCTCCATACAGCGCTCGCCATATGACCAGCGGAGCTGAAATACATTCTCACGCTCCGATCCAGCCTGGATCCAGCCCAATCAGGAATCACCACAAAGGCAAATAATTCACCGTGAGGCTGAGCACTGTGCTACGGGTTGCTCGGACTTGGAGATAAGTTGTATTATTGAGGGGTAGAGAGCTCGGCTGCAAGGCCGCGAAAGCGTTTATTAACTTTAACAAGCAACGAACGTGCCGAGAGTATACGCTCAGGTTCCAAATGTGATCCGGGTCCCAGTTCTCGACAGCTTGCACAGGAAAGTATAGAGGGGACAATCTCGGAGACTGACCGATACTTTGCTCAAGGAACAGAGAGCGTACGGCACATGTCCTAGCAATTTTAGTTGGTACAGTACTGCATGAACTTTTGGAAGGTGGGACATTTCGGTCTTGGACGGTGATTCATTTATGATAGGACACGTCCACCATTTTCATTGTTCACATGCACATGAAGCCAAGAGACAAGTAATGAGACACAGGTAAGCTTCTTCAACACGATTGTACAGAGTAAGCGAGTGGACACGAGAGAATGTGGAAGATGTAGAGAAGTCAATTGCATAGGAATACTTGCCAATAAAACACGAATAAGAGTAGCAGAATGTGAGCACAGTTTAGTACTCGACCACCCACAGAAGGAATCTTTAGAAGATTGGGTTGTCAAGCGTGGACCGAGTTCGTTGAGGTTTATCTTCCACTTCGCAAGTAGAGGTGACGAAGGCATCATCCGCCGTGTCCCTAGGCATATGCGTGTGGTGTGAAAAAAGAAATGTAACACTGCGTAAAAGATGGTGCAAAAACGAATAGGATTGGAGACTTGGGCGACGAAAGCGACGTCGAGTTGTCGATATTCGCCGTCAACCTTGAGCAAATTGCAACTTTTATGTGCCTCGTCGCTAAGACCTGCCCTGAAGTACTTACGGCACGTGATTCGTCAGGGTGCTCTCCATACATAACACAGTCCCGTTCAAATTCTCGCACAACTCTACGAAGGATGGTGTATGATAACGATTTACAAACGAGATAATATTTCTAGCCTTGCGCAGTATACGGGAACAATAGGGGGAGAATAAGTACTAGCTATTGTCGATGTTACTGTAAGGATATCATGATCACACCGCACTGGAATCCTCGAAACGGGAGACGTGGTGGTTGCAAAAATGCAAAAATGCGGCCAAAAACGATGCAAGTTCAGACGAAAAGCACAAGCGAGTCTGGCGGGACACGTGACGAACGAACGGGAAATTTCTTGAAGGCACAACGTATGAAAGCAATGCGAAGGCGATGTCGATTAATACCGACCCCGTCTTCCTCCGCCGGGCCCTTGGTACGGACCGTAGTCTGGAGGAGGTCGGCCGCCACCCCGCATTCCTGAAGGTGGTGGTGGTGGTGATCGCGCTCTGATGCCTGTGGAACTTGGTATGACGGCCCCACGGAATACCTGCATCAAGTCATCTGTACGAAATACCGGGCCTACAACCGAAATAGCGTTACTTAACAAGTTTAACAGTTTGACAAAAAACAGTAAAGTACGCACCATCGAATGAGGGCGCCATTGGCAGCTGGCCGATGAACCACGACAGCACAGGCGGTATCACACTCTTTTCTTCTTCCTTCTCCTTGTCTGGTCGACGCGCTGAAGGATCACGCTCACGCTCACGGTCCCACGGTGACGGAGAGCCGTATCTTCTTCGCTCCCACCTCTCGCTGCGGTCATGGCCTCTCTGTTGGGGAGAGGCGCCCCTCTGTCTCTTCGAGGGCGGCCCAAAGTCACTCGATCCACCACGCGACTCATCTCTTCTTCTGTGATCAGGCGAGGACGGCCGCTTTGTCACGCTCCCGGTGACATGCGATGGTTGACTTGCAGGGAGATTGGAGACGATAGACTGCTGTGTTTCTGTCCTGCCCAACGCACCGGTGTTCGAACGGTTGCTCCCACCGTTGCCGTTCCCTCTTGACATCACAAAGCCTAGATCGCGCACCGCGATCGCGTCAGTACCAAGATACTTGTGTCGCTCTGCGAACCGCTTAATGGGCGGATCTGTCACGGACTCAGGTCAGCGCTCCGCGAATGTTCGGTGACATTGACGCACCGTTCGGATATACCTCAGCGATGCGCTTCTCGAGAGCCTGAGCGGCTTCCAGACTGCCGAACTGATACTCATACCGTGACCATCGGTCCCATAAAGGCCGGGCACGCTCAGCACTGAAGACGTTGACGACACGCTCGAACAGAGCACGGGCATCTGATCCGCGATGTCAGCAAGGTCATCGCTATAATCAAGACTCGGAGAACTCACTAGAGTCGTCGTTAATGGAGATGAGGAAACCGAGATATCGTAGGGCGAATTCAACTTCATCCGGGAACACCTCAAGCCCCTTTTCGAACACACGCATGGCTACATCAGTCGTTTTTGTGCAGTGATACTCCATCAGAGCTAGCGTCGAAAACGTAAGTTCGGATTTCAGACAATTCGTCGTATAACACCATACCAGCCGATTCATACACCTCCCACGGAGACCATCTATCACGCCTGGCCTTACCAAATACTGCTCGCGCGGATTTCAAGTTCTCTGCTCTTCGGGCGAAACGCATATACATGATCCAAGCGACGCCGAACTCGGTCCTCCTATCCGTCAGCTCTTTTGGTTTAGTAGGCTTCTCATCGGACGTCTGAGTATTGATCGAGGAATTCTGTGACTGTGTGCCCGCAGTGACAAATCCAGGAGGCAATGTCGCTCCATCAGGCCCGTGATTATTCTGAGACTGAGAACCATTCGGACTGTTTATGTTTGCACGAGCCTCAATCACTTCCAGATCCTTGCGGAGAACGTCCAGGAACTTGTCAAACGTAGCGTGAACGTTTTCAAAGTCCTTGTTAGCTTCTAGCGCTTCGGCATACGCAAAATTGAGCACGAAGCTGGAGTTGTACCATTCCGGCGGTGGTTAATGGAGACGCAAGTGAAAGACGGGGCACATACCTCGAAGGGTTGGCGTCAATGCCGAGTTTCAAGACGCTTAATGCTTCATCTTTGCGATCCTTCCTCTTTTGCTCAGGTAGACTCATGTCGCTACTCAGAGCCGTGTACCATACATAAGCCATATACCTGCGAGACAATGCAGTCAGATGAGAAGACGAGTTTCACACTAATAATAACGAGCGCACCATATTTCCGAGAAGAAGCGCATTCGCACGAGTGCCTTACGGTAGACACCTTGCAACCGTGAGTGGAGCTGCGCCTTGTCCTTATCTTCGATTTCCAACGGATTTCCTTCTTCCCACTTCAAATATAGCCTCCATCGACCAACGAGGGCTTTATCACCCGCAGAAAAGTTGGGCTGTCGAGGCAGCCAGATCTTTGTTTTGTGTTTGGGAGGGGGTGGGGGCGGGAACAGGACAGTCAGGTGCTCTTGCAATGTGGTGAGCACCGTGCGAGCCTGCATATGTGCAGGCGTCAGGTCTGTAATGAGTTTCTTGGCCTGGAATGCTAGTGAGCGCTGGAAGGTAGCATATATCACTACGATCTCACCGTAATTCGGTTCAAGTTATTTTCGAACTCCTGGTACTCCTCCCACAAACGCTTTACGCCGTCCATCGGAGTTTGTACGGCGCGCTGGTATGCCTTACGGATGGCATCCATTTTCTGACCTTCCTCCCAGGTATTTGCGGTCTGAGGATGGGTCAACATAGAGCAGTCGAGTTCGTAACGCACAGACGTACCTCTCCCGATTTTAAAAATTGGATGTAGTCCGTCCACAGCTGCGAGCTTTCTTTATCGTGACCGATATGTATGAGAGCAAACTCATACGCCATGCGCACGGTGTCTCTTGAATTTGGACCCGCATTCATCCGTCTGTAAGACTATAAGCAGAAGCTCTGGTTGTGAATGAGCTGGAAAGAACAAACCTCACGTATGACAGGTAATCCTCCCATAGCTCGACAAAAGGCGATGTCTTGAGGAAACGCTTAAAGAGTCCTTCGGCATCGTGATATTTTGTCTCTCGTGACGATTCCAATATGTGGTTAATGTATGCGATTTGGGCAGAAGGCTAACAAAGACGTGATTGCGAAAGTAAGCACAAGCGTCAGAAAAACTTGAGAGAAGGTACGAACAGTGTTCGGGTATGCTTCGAGCAACGCCTCATAGGTCTCGGTGACTTTGTCAAAGTCTCCTGAGTCTACAGCAACATCCACAAGTTTCAACCAGCCATCGGAATCACCGGGTCTCTCCTTCACTTGGGTTCGTAAAACTTCCCATTCCGAGATGGGGGTTGCTGGTTGTTGCGACCCAGCCGGTTCGGGTTGTGCAGAGTCAACTATGTCCGTTTTCTGCGAGTTGGTGGGTGTCGGTACGGTGGCGTCTTCTGCAGACATTGCGCTTCACAATGCGACTGCTACCACGCGTGGAACGTTTGGGTGCGTGAGGTGTCTGCTGCCAGTACCGATGCGACCGCCGTGAAGTTGTAGCCGTTCGCATACAACTTGAAGTTCGTGCGTTCGTGTGGCCGAAAATAATTAAATATTAATCACGATATTAAACGATATTCTAGAAGGGGAAATACACTAGCGCCCGAAGTGGTGGGAAAGCTGAGCGACGACGGCGACGAGAGCGACTGTAATTCGACGATTTCTCTTTCTTTCGTACACCCATGCTCTCTGAAGCTCTGCCAGAGGATGCATACACGATGCCGTTTTCCCGACTCCAAACAAGGTCTCACAAAAACACGGTTCATCCAGTGGAACGAGCGATGCATTCATGTCTACAAACTATCTCGCTCAGCTATGACGGAGGGACGGAAAGTACGCAGGATGCAGGTCGTGCGTCGAGAGGCGATGGTGAATGGGTGAGGAGGAGAAGAGCCATCTCCGGCGCGAGGCGATAACGAACTCAGATCATAAACAAGGCCAAATAACCCGCGCCTACCTGTTTGGGTCTCTCGCCTTTCTGTGAGAGCTCATCGTCATTTCCCTGTTCGCCGCCGCCTCTGCCATCGCCAGGCGTTCCTTCTCGTGGATCAGTGAACATTGCCTGGGAAGCCCTCTCAGTTTTTTATAGCAAGGTTACGGCGCGAGTATCTCTACGGAGTGCTGACCGCTTCCCGCGTTGGACGGTTCCATGAACAGAAACGGCCACACGCTCTTGCCACCGAATTCGAATCTTGCCCCCACTCCAACTGGCAACAACTGGGACTTCTCTGCAGCAGGTTATTCAATCCCCGAGACTACTGGCCTTACCATCACACTGCCGCCGATGGCCAACACTCGCAGGTCTACACGCAGCCATCCAGAATCATACGCCTCAAGTTCTGAATACCAGGCAAGCCAGGCGTCTCCCAATCCAGAAGATGATGACCTACACGGGTACGATGACGATGAGCTTCAACAACCCCCAGCCCCCGTCGTCCTCAAAACGAAGACCGCGAAAGGGCGCATCACGAACAAAGTCATCTACGCTGAATCCAGTGAAGACCACGATGATTACGACGGAGACGGTGATGTGGACGCGGAGGGAGACGCGGATGCGGATGGCCAGGAGCAACCGGATGATTTGGATATTTTAGAGCAGCCTATTGATCCAGCGTTGGGAGAGGAAGACGAAGGTGAAGCCCTGCCTAAGCGCCGTTTAAGCAAGAGGAGAGGCCCAGTTATTGAGAGCGATGAGGACGGGGAGGCGAAGAACGTTCCGCGATATAGTACGCGAAGTCGAAGCAAGCCCACAACAACAACCACGAACGGCCGACCAGGAGGTCGAATTACTCGGGGAAATTCGCGTAAGAAAGCTTCTGCACAATCTATGCGTCGGACGCGTTCCTCCGCCAGAGATGAGCAGGATGATAGCTATGTTGCGCCTGCGCACTTATCTTCGTCTGGGGATGAGTCCATTGACGATGTAGCGGAAAGCAGTGGACCCGAACAAGCGAACGATCTTGTGGTCGGTGACGACGCCGATGCCGACGCCGAGGGAGAGCCAGAGGGATTGGATGGTCGCCCGTATTCACTCAGGCAGAGGAACAACAAAGTCAATTACGCTATACTACCCCCAATAGAGGAGCTACCTGCCCCACCAAAACGCAGCAAGGGGAAGAACGGACGAGGCTCTCACCCGAAAGCACCTGGTTGGAGTGCTTCAGGTGCTCAACTTGACAGATGGTTGGGTGGAGTTGGCGATGACTCGGTACGTGCGTACGAGCTTGAGTGTTTCACTCATTTACACCTGGTGGACGTGTAGGACTCCGATTTCCCCTCGCGTTCTCCCCGCAAAGGCCTTTCCGGCGGTTTCGCCCCTTCCGGAGGTATATTTGCTGGCGGTGCAGGAGCTGGTGGCTTGCTTCCTACCGATCTAGCTGCAGGAACACCCTCTAACCTGGGTAAAGTTGGAGAAGCATGTACGTCTGATGATACTTCGGCTACCAGCGTACTAACCCGATATCAGCTCTCGCGGATGCCGATCCTCTGGGAGTGAATCAGAATGTAACTTTTGACGAAGTTGGCGGGTTGGAAGATCGTACGTAGTTTCTCCTTCTCCTTGGACAATCATGGTAATGGGACGCAGATATCAACGCTCTGAAGGAAATGACCCTACTTCCCTTGTTATATCCGGAGGTCTTTCAGCGTTTCAACCTCACACCTCCACGGGGCGTACTCTTTCACGGACCTCCAGGTACTGGCAAAACTTTGCTTGCTCGTGCATTGGCAGCCAGCTCCAGGTCCAATGGGAAAGGAATTAGTATGTATGCTATTACATTCGATCAAGATGGTCGTTTGACTTGTCCTACTTAGCTTTCTTCATGCGGAAGGGTGCAGATACTTTGTCGAAGTGGGTGGGAGAGGCTGAACGACAGCTGCGTTTACTGTTCGAAGAAGCCAAGAACTGTCAACCCAGTATAATCTTCTTCGATGAGATAGACGGTCTCGCTCCTGTCCGGTCCTCGAAACAAGACCAGATCCATGCCTCCATAGTATCCACTTTACTGGCTCTCATGGATGGTATGGACGGTCGTGGACAGGTGGTCGTCATTGGCGCTACAAATCGACCAGATTCTATTGATCCCGCCCTGCGACGACCTGGACGATTCGATCGAGAGTTTTACTTCCCCTTGCCGAATCTAGACGCCAGAGAACGTATTCTGAGGATCATGACCCGCAAGTGGGCGGGATGGGAAGAAGACAAGGGCGAGGAGAATGCGAAAGGTCTAGCTAAGCTGACTAAAGGATATGGTGGTGCCGATTTAAGAGTACGTTTCGAAACCTCCCCATTAATCAACAAGTGCTCAAAGTTTTTCTGAAGGCTCTTTGCACGGAAGCTGCCCTCAACGCTGTACAACGAAGATATCCGCAGATATATAAGTCTACCGATCGTCTCTTGCTTCAGCCCGAGACTATCAACGTCGAGCTTCGAGACTTCATGATTGCTGTTAAGAGTAAGCTTGGATTACGGACTGTCATTTCAATGCTTCTAACGCTCTGAATTGCAGAGCTGGTCCCGTCTTCTGCCCGATCCGCGGCACCAGCAGCTTCTCCCCTCCCAGAGCAACTCTTGCCGCTTCTTCAAGAATCTCTGGACAGAATTAAAACTGTCATCAATGCTGTTCTTCCTGTCAGTAAGAAACGAACTGCTTTAGAAGAGGCGGAGTGGGAAGATGAGGGAGAAGAGGGAGCTCTAGATCGCGAGATGATGCTACAATGTAAGGCCTAACTGCATTATCCACCTACCTCACATGACTCAACTTGTGTTCAGCTATGGAAACCTTGCGTGTGCATCGACCCAGGGTGGTCTTACATGGGTCATCTGGCATGGGTCAGGCATACATTGCCGCTGCGGCCCTTCACCATCTGGAAGGCTTTCATGCACAGACGCTGGATATCGCAAATCTGATGAGTGATTCAACGAGGGTATGTCCTCTGCCGCTAATTATAGGCAATTCTGATCAGTACTTTGCCTTCCTAGACACCTGAAGCTGCCATTGTGCAACTCTTTGTGGAAGCGAAACGACATCAACCTTCTGTAGTCTATATCCCTTCTCTCGGAGCCTGGTGCGCCGCTGTTTCCGAAACGGCAAGGACAACTCTGCGTGCGATGTTGGACAGTCTGGCGCCTACCGATCCCGTCTTGTTACTGGCAACAGTCGATGGCAGCTTTGCGACCTTACCAAGAGACGTCCGAGCTTGGTTCGGTCCAACAAAGGACAATCGTGTTGGCCTGACTAAATCCAGGATTGACCAGAGAGATCGATTCTTCGAACCATTGATTAAGGATGCGCTACGCCCACCCAATCAGTTCCCAGACGGAGTACCCCGTAAAAAGCGTGTCTTGGAAGAACTGCCCATAGCTCCCCCTCTCGAGCCTCGTGCGCCGTCTGCTGCCGAGTTAGCTATGCAACAGGAAGCGGACCTGAGAACCATCACTCTTCTCAAGTATCGGTTGGGCCCTGTGCTTACTGAGCTGAAGCGGAAGTTCAAGCGGTTCACGAAGCGCGCTGCGGTCAGTCTCCATTC
Organism: Trametopsis cervina; assembly: GCA_022385755.1. Lineage (NCBI taxonomy): Eukaryota > Fungi > Basidiomycota > Agaricomycetes > Polyporales > Irpicaceae > Trametopsis > Trametopsis cervina. The sequence continues at coordinate 64,013 of MU278389.1, read as the reverse complement.
CTTCTTTATGTGACTCGTACTCATGCGTTTCCCTTGTGTAGGAGGAGTATCACTATGACTTCGACGCTGCCGTCGTTGAAGCCGCTCCCGTACAGCAGATTGAGACAGTGACCACGACCGTGGAAGTTCAAAGAGATCTCAATGGCGACGGACAGGTCGTCGAGGTCGTCGGACAAGAGCAGATTCAGATTGCTATTGATGACCCAATGACCGGAGTAGTTCCTGCAACCGATGGTATCAACGAAGCGCCGGTACAGATACAAGCTCAGGTGCAAGTACAGGCACAGCCCCAGCTGTTTGATATGGATCTGGAACGCATGCACCTCAATCTTTATAGAGATCGGTACCTCACTCCTGACGAGTTCCTGAACGACATTCGCAAGATAGTTCATAACGCCAGCGTCCGTGTCGAAGAGGATCCTGAGCGACTTTTCCGTGCCCAGGCGATGCTGACTGCAGCAGAAGTCAGCTGCCAGGATTTCGATAGCAATTTCCGTCTGGAGTGCGAACGAATGGCCGCTCGGGAGTCTAAACGAAGAGAAGACTACCGCAAAACTAGAGCTCAGAATAAAGCAGCGGAGCAAGAACTGCAGCGCGAGTCCTCGACTGCACCTCCCCGCAGAAGCACACGAAATAATGGCCCACCACTCGATATCTCGATCACTGATCCACTGAAGCTGGAACGAAGATTAAAGCGAGCCCGCTCCACGGAGGGCACTGCTGATCCTTCGGAGGAGGAGAACGGAGAGGCGCACACCTCGAAACGCTCTCGAGTCTCCAGCAGCGAAGCACAACCTGATGGACCGGTACCGATGGTTCAAGACATCGCTACTCCCCCTGCTCTGCATATGGTACGCTTTGCGGACGATGTTCCAGACCCTCAACAGCGCGAGCCTTCTGCGCCGCGAGAGAATGGGTTTATACAGACGCCCGTAATCACACTTAACCAAGACCAAGCCGTTGACTCTCAGACGACACGCTCCGGAGGCTTTGATCCCTCGCTTCTGAACCCCATGTCTCCTGACTTGCCTTCGACCAGTGCCCACGTCTCTTTTACTGCCATCCCTGCTCCACCTCATCCAGAGCAACTCCCTGGACCATTTTCACATTCACCGCAGCCTATACTGCAACCCATACCCCAACTGTATGCCACTACCGAAGACGGCCGAAGTCATGAGACTCCTGCTTTCCTGCAGAGTCTTGAGCAGCCTTCACTTCCGAAGCCATCTGGGTCACAGACTGAGGTCGAGCCGACTAAGGAGCCAATACAAGAACTGGTACATGAGGAAATGGAAGCAATTGAACGCATACCGACACCACTACCAGACTTCCATGTCGACATGGATGCAATCTCCAGGCTGAAGGAGGAGTTGCAGAATTCAACCGAGCCTTTAAATGTCGAAGAGCTGGAGCAGCTGCGCGCCATGTGCCTCGCTCGTGTCTGGAAACATAGGTCCTCTTGGGATCGAACCCCGCTTGTCGAAGAACTGCGCGCCCTTTTGCGCGAATTTGTAGAAGAAGTTGTAGGCGATGGGTCAGAGGCGGATTCGCCATGAACTCTGCGCCGGTAGTAACTTTGATGGTTATGGGAATCGGACAACATTCATTCGCTACTTCGGCAATACTCACTTGTAATCGTATGCTTATTCAGTTACAACTATTGTACACCGTACCACCGCAATACTCTATTTAATACATGACCATGACCACTTCTTACATTGCATAATCAAGATCGAGTGCTTCAGAAGAGATGCAAAGCCGTACGCATATCGTCCGGCGAAACCCACATATCTATTAGCCTGAACTATCTGTCATTTGCATCTGCAAAGACACAGTCCTCCCACGGCAGTAGATTCCCGCTATCAGTCACCCCTTGCACGTAGAAGCGTACAGCCTGCGCAGAATGCGCGGCTGCAGGAACACATGCTGGGTCTACGAAAAAGCGGTTCGCGTGACCATTCAATCCTGTCGTACCGATGAACGTCGCATCTTTTGGCAAGAATCCCCCCGAGCCTGCGATCACGTAGATATTGAAGTAGAGAAATGGCGGTTGAAAGACGTGGTTAGTCAGCCATGCTGGGACGGGATCGTCTGGTGAGGTGACGCTGATGCTTGTGAGAGGCAGATTCTGGCCTCCCGTCTCCCAGGTCAAGGTGCCTGCGACTTGCCTGTTGGAAGCGGGTGCAGTTGAGGGCGCGAAGCTCGCCCATATAATCTTTGGCGTAGGTTCGATGTAGGAGGGTGGTAGAGAAGGGCGCACAGAGAGCGCGCCCAGTGTGATGGATACCTGGTTGGGTTGAGTAGGATCCGCGACGATGAGGCCGAGAATGAGGCCTGCTGCAACTCGAACGTCTTTCTCCTGAGCTGAAAGGACGGTAAATTCGACAGTGAGTTTCTGCCAACCAGAGTCATATTCAACAACGTCGTATTCTGACGCAATGTCGACTGCGTCTTCGTCTTGAGCGTTGTAAACCTTCACCGAGAGGCCAACGTCCAGTTCTACGGATTGGTCAACACCGGGATCAGGTTTGAACACGAGTGTCATAGTGTATTTCTGCCCAGGTGTGACTGCCAGAGATTGTATAGGGAGCCAAACACACCGGAAGAAGTCGTCATCTGTGCTCGCAGGTATATCCAGCGTGAGTGTCAGGGAGCTACCACCAAGCCAAGCGCGATCCATCGTCAGCGTAGAAGTTGCAGCAGGCGGCGCATCTTCGCGTTCCATGTCGTGCCATGAAAGCGTCGGACGAGGCCAAAGCATGTCTCCGAGTGAAGTGGTCTTGTCCAGGTCTGTCCATCCTGGGCTTCCTCCTTCCACCTCCCATACCTTCACCCCTTCAACGAACCACGCTCGGCCAACACCGGGCGAGAAACTCGTAAAGAACGGGAGGCGTAACGGATCGGGCGGAGGCTGGGGATTGAAAAAGTCTGACAGAGGTTGGTAGGGCCCGTGTGTGCACACTATCCCTTGCCGGTCAGGCTCATCCTTAATAATAGGTATGTCGGATTCGTTTTGCGGCCCAACCCAGAATAGCCTTTCGTACGCCCACCATGTATCCCAGTCCCATCCTGGGTTATCTTGTTGGCTCTCCCAAGTCCATCCGTGACCGAACAAGGCAACACTCAGACCAAGGGATTTCGGGTCGATATGGGAAAGTGCCTTGTAGCATCCCAGACCACCTCCGCCATGCTGGCCTCTTCCCCAGACGTCTACACCCACGAAGATATCGTTCATCTGTTTTGTCGTGCGGTTGTCGTTCAGTGAAAGAAAATACTGCGCGGTCGCCGATGGATAATGTGCTGGCCACTGGTCTGATGATTAACGCGATGCGTAATGAGCACTAAAAGTGCACTAACCGTGTAGTTTGTAAAGAAACCAGTAGAAGGAAGGAAGAAGGGAAGATTGTAGCTATTCAGCCTGTCTTGCCACCTGAGTTGTCCGTCAAGAATCACGCTGTCATACCTGAGCACCGAATGAACGTTAGACATGTCACAACCCTATTATTAGACTCACCAAATGGCTTGCGCATGACTACCAATCCGACTCTTGAGTTCGCTTTCAAGTAGAGAAATCCAAGTGGACAGAGCTCTGCTCTGTTCAACACCACCTTGAAGAGGAACCTCGACATTAAGCAAATACCCATCGAACCCCCGCTGATACGCGAGGTCAGCCAGAAGCCGTGCATAGTGTCGTGATACTGGTAAAGATATATTTTGAGAAGGCTGTGCTGGCCCGGTCTGGGTTTGGGGCAAACGACCAACGATCAGTTTGAGACAATCCGGCTGGCTTTCCTGATGCTCGAATATTCTGTAATGAAATGAGGCTTGGAAGATGGTCAGGAAGCTCGAGCTCAGACGTGGCTTACAGCGTGCCGAGCATCTTGACTCCTTGTCTGTGGGCAGCATTCACCCATCCCGATGGAGGAATCGTAACTCGATGGTGTGCGAAGCTGTTGGGCTAATGTAGCGTAGCTCTCCACCAAAACATATCCTGACTGACTAGATAAAAGTGTCACATAGGGACCAAAAGTTGAAAGTGTAGGCCAATGCTGATGGTGCCTCCGTATAACCTCCCTACGGATAACATCTGAGTCTCCGTACCGGACTGTACGGGTACGGAGAGACGGACCTTGTAGTCGTGACACACCTATGCTTTCGTTATAAATTACCGTATGCTACTAGATTCAGATGTATCTCACCAGCAATTTCCCCTTTGATGAATTGCTCTCCCCTTTCAATGTATCAGATCGAGGTTCATAGGGCAGTACACCTGTTAGTCGTTTTGCTGCGCTTGCCGTTGCTGCCCAATCGTCCAATGCAGCTAAGGATCGGAAGAAAGGGGAGTCATCGCTTACAGATGGGCTATGCTGCTGGCCGCGGATAGGCATAGTTTTGGCTGCGGAAGCACTTCACCCAGGCAGATGTGTGTAAAACAGTGCTGTTCAAATGGAATACAGAGGATAGATGAGCCAAGATCACATGACCAATAGAAGACGCGTCGCGTCGCGTCGTGGCAAGAGCCTTCCGAAAAGGGGAGGTGCTTCCTTTGCCGCTGCACTCGAACGGTGCTTGAACGCCCATCAGTCTGGGTTCCCCATAGTACGACTTATATGCACCCTCATCTTGAGCTTTCGATGGTTACACCTTTACTCTTATGACAACATCCCGCTGAATAGTGTCAGCATTCGTTCTGCTGTTAGCTGCATACGAAACATACTAACGGAAACGCAGATATCAGAAGGTAACTTGAACCCTTCTCTCGCCCGCACACATGTCCAGCCAGTCTCTCCCCAATGCTGTTCCAAACCATCCCTTACAACGTGAAGGCTCGACCAACACGGTTCCTTTTCCGACACCGGAGACGGAGACCCCACCAGTGATTCCTGGTGTGTTGTTTCGATCCGCAGAGTGACTTGACATGGATCCATTAACCCTCCTTTCAGAATCTGCTTCGTCCTCTTCTAATATTACTAGCTCAGACAAGCTCTCAGCACTTCCTGGGTTCCAGTCTTCTCCGACTGTTGGTCGCACATACCAAAACTTGCGAGCTACATCACGGCGAAGTCTCGATGAGACTTCGTTGCCTGCCATACGATCTTCTCCTGGACCCATCTCTCACGCCAAAACCCCGACTTCCAGGTATAGCGAATCTGAGGGCTCTGCTCAAGGTCGAGACACGCCAAAGCAGCGCGTTTCTTTCGAGAGTGAACGTGGCGGGCTTCCGGCGGCCCTTCGCAATCTCAGACAAGGTGAGGAATACTGAGGGATATGATGACTGGCGCTATATATTATGTGGACATATGCTCATTGCCACCAGCTGTCAGTAGCAAAAATTCCAATCGTCAAGAGTCAGGGGCCGGCTCTCCCTCCATTCGATCCGCTGAGACGTCTCAAGCTGGAACTCGTCAGCGCCAATCCTCGAACACTTCACCAATCGCTTCTCCTAAGGATGGTGCAGCTACCCCAGCATCACGTTCCCCTACCCCGTCTCGAGCGGCATCACCCAGACGACTGTTTGGAATAAATCTTCATCGGGCTCACTCGCGCGACGAGCCATTCATTCCGAATGATCCATACAAGCTACAGTTCCGCTTCTTTGCGTCCCCTTCGTCTACACCTCCACGACAGGCAATACATCTTGTGGACATCGATTGTGACGAAGCATGCTCATGTTGTCTTCCATTACCTGTCATCTGCGGCTCGGGCTCCAAAATGCGTAACTGCGGATCGGGTCTCCGTTCGTTCTTTATGGACACGTTTCCTCGCCAGGCCTATCTGCATATCCTGCTCCGCCTTCCCTCCTTCTACTTCTCCCGTGTCGCTCGTATATTCGAAGACGCGGAAGTCAGTAAACACGAAGTGCAGCGGATGATTGCTGCATGTGCACCCGCTCAGCACGACGATACCAGAGTGACGGATGCGGCTGCGAGTTTGGGCATGAGTTTAGGAGCGGCCGTATCAGGAACACCGACGGCGGTGCCAGGGTTCCGTGCAGGCAACTCCGTCTTCCCGTTCCCCAGTGACTGGGATCCTCCTTCGGTATCTCCCGCACTCTCGCGGTTCAAGCACAATTGGGAGGCATTCGTGGACGCTCTTATTCGTGAATGGAAGACGCTCAACCTCGTCTCAGTACTGGTCTGCACGTATGTATTCCAACTCACTCACTTTCAACCAATGGTGACTGACAATACATATTGACAGGGCTCTATTGACACTTTTCCAGGTCGCTGATGCGGCAGGCGATCCACTCACACGTTGGGCCGCACTATTCTCATTGATCTGCTCTTTGATGAGCTTGTCATACGGGTGCATATATATAGTTCAGTTCGGAACTATGCGCTCCATGTACAAGGCCTCGAGATGGGCTGAGGTGAGTTATATCTCCACGTCGCCTTACATATCTGACTTTGTCTTTAGGAGGCGCAGAAGACGAAAACTTTCATCTGGTGGAATGTCTGGGTGTTACTCTCAATGCCTGCCGTGTGGCTCTCATGGTCAATGCTCTCGTTCTTCCTCGCCATTCTGTCATACATCTGGCGGACTGGCTCCTCAGCAGATCCAGCCGATGGCGTCCGACCTCCTCTGTCGCCTGTGGAGGCGCTGGCTATACGCACCGTTCTTACTGTGCTGTTCGGGGTTGGTATAATCTTCTTCGTCATGATCCTGAGGACATTCGCCTCGTATGGGACGAGGGAGGTCGGCTGGCGGAGGAGCTGGCTGAATAACGGGCGCTTCGGACGAGCGGAAGTTACAAGAGAGCGTGAGCGACAACGTCAAGCTCAGGACAGAGAAAGAGGAAGAGGGAGAGCACGTGAGGCAGTGCCTGAGGTAGCGAGCCCCCTCTCCGGTTTGGGTCTGACGGGTATGTCCACCGGCAACGTGGCTAGCATGTCTGCGATTCAGTTGCAAGAAGCGGATTCTGCCAAAGCTGAGAAAAGGGAAGACATCTACATGGTGGAGATGGAGAAGCTTGGGAGAAAAATCTCTCCGAAGCTTTGATGCCCACGTTTATGGTGCGTTTCCTTCTCTCTGCTTCTTGGATCTCATGCTGAGACTATCTATACGGATGGCTCAGACTTTATGACTGTTACGACTCGCATTCTGCATCGGCTATCGCGTTGTCAACTGTTTTCGATTGCAAAGGTTCCAGGTTCCTATTCATCATGATTGTATCAACCCGCATTGCATGTATCCAAATATACCCCTCATCATCCCAAATTCCTATGAAAGGATGTCCGGCAAGATTCGATCGCAAGAATATTAGAAACCTCAGGAAGACGCGAGGTGCAGAACCCCAGGAGGCATCCGCAGCCACGCAAATAACTGTTAATTGGGCCGTGTGCCGTTGTAGGTGACTGACGGTAACTGCGTGCCTCAGACTAGGGTAGCGAATACCAGAGTTGCCGCCGAGCGTCATTACATCGATACTCTATAAAACCCAGGCCAGCTATCAAACCGGCAGCAGAGTGATGAACCATGTGCTTTGGAGGGTATGCAAATACTATAGAGCATGAGCTAAGCTCACGCCCGCGCATCTACACACTACACGGCAATAAAAGATAGGATGCTCAAATGTGACGCCGCTCCTCAGCCCATTCCCTTACTATGTGTCATCAACTGTGCTCGTCTGAAAACTAATGCGTAGTAAATGGCGTTTGTTGCGCATCTTTGATGACTTCGCGAAGCTACCTCCACCTTCGTAAATGCTTGGGTGAGCTTAGAGGTGAGTGCTACTCTTGCTGGTGTTCGATGATAGAACAAAGTGACGCTCCCCCTTTCAGCGAACTGGGATGATACGCCTAGTTATGAAGATCGAGGGTGGACGTGACAATTAGGAGGATCCGGCTCCAAGTAGTAGAGATGTAGTCTGATCCTTAGAAGTGTAAAAATCAATCTGAATCCCAGAAATTGACTGGAAGATAAACTTACCTTATGCGCGTGAATGTAATCTTACCAGTCAGAAAATCCGATTAGCTTGCCATTCCATTGCCACCATATCAGCTCGTCTTCCTCTGCTACTTGAGCAACACTGCCCCGATCCCTTGGTGGTTCCGTTCTACAGCTGATCCATACTCCCTCAGTCTTAGTACCCAGCACCGAGAACTTCTTATTGCGAGGTGGAATAGCGGCGGTAGCGGTAGCTTCCGTCATGAACGTCTGTAAACTAGTTTCAAGGGACCTTGTTAGGTTCTGACGGGGTACCCACGCGGGATGAGTGAAACGACGGGGAGCTCTCAAGAGAACATGTGTCTGTGTTGGTGCTGACAAGAAGATTGATTTTGAGGCGCAACTTAACATGCAACAGATGAACACGCTCACCTAGCTCGCTAGCCATCCCACCATGTTCTTCGGCGCAAGCGTTGGCCAACGTTCGAGATAGCAAGCGGTCAGCAGCACGAAGGATATCTTGCTCTTGCGCGCGCGATTTATTTGGTGGAGGCATATGAGTGGGATTGGCCCTCTGCGTACCCACAACAGACAAGACGGGTGTTGGGTCTTGAGTCTGCTGTGTGTCGAGGGGTGGGGTCGTGGGTCTCGAGTTGGCAGGAGAGGGTTCGTCCGACGATACAGGCGAAGGTGAGCGCGATGCAGGGGGTTCATCCTCGCATTGGCTCTCAACTTCTTCGTCCTCGTCGCCAGTTTCCGACTCCTCAGATTCACTTGTCTCGCTGTCTTCATTGAAGTCTTGCTCGTCCTCACTCTCGGAGTCCGCATCTTCACTGAAACTTTCGTTTTGAAGTTTCTCCTCAAGACACTCTTTATCCTTGGAGTCTTCCCTACCTCCCAACGGTTTAACCTCCAGCCCGTCTACCACTAAAGCAATCCGCGCTTTCGCCGCTCCTACGCTTGGGCCCACTATGAACATCATGTGCGCCGACTCGCAGGTTCTGACAGGCATAGCTGCATCTGCAGGGTCCTTATACTGCGCAAAAGCAGAGGATAGGGCCACAAATGTTGTTTCAAGATGAGACGTCAGGGTGTCGATGGCCGCAACGAGTTCCTCACGTTTCTTGTATGCTTTAGACTTAGACTGGTTACTCGGCATGCGTGAAAGCTGCACAACAGGGCTTTTCTTTGGTCAGAAACTCGCATGAAAATATCTGGACAGTAACTCACAAAGGTATCTGGCTTTTTAAGAATAAAACGTGGCATAGCAGAGAACTAGCGAGACGCGCGGCCATCGCACACGATATAGATTCTTCGTCGAGAATGACATTGGGGACGCTCGCGGATATATACTTTGAGGGTTTGTTCTCCGCAGGTTGTGGAACCCTCACTGGACTTAGACCAGGCGCAGGATCCGAAGAAACTTTGGAATCGCTGAGATGTATGCTTGTAGAGGTTTGGGGAGGTTCCGGTGCAGAAAGAGTAGGCATAAGAATCATGTTGTGTCCAGTTCAAAAGCACACTGTATGAATTTGAGCTCTGAACGATAAATGCGGAAACAGGAGGGTGAGGCGTGGTGGTCAGGAAACGACCTCATGGACTGGACGCGGCTCGTGTCCGCATAGCACGTGATCGTGACGACGGTCCGCTCGGTCCTTCACGGCAACATGTCGGTCTCCCCGAAGCCGTGCTTCAAGATACGTCTATCAGTCGGTGTCTTCCTTACCACCATCAAGTTATTTCTCTCTCTATCAATCCCACCGCAGTAATAGCGCCTTTGACTAGTGAACCCCAGCCTAACAGCGACGCAGATTTGGTCGTATTCCTGGGTGGTTGCCGAAGTTGATTGTAAGCTCTGGTCCAGAATGTATTCTTGCCTTCCGCGTATTGGTTCTTATGTTCTTATCTTCTCAGGACATACCAGCGAGCACGGTCGCGGTCGAACTATGCCCGTTCCAGGGGCATCTGCCCCCCCTGTGTTCGGTCTAGTTCGCCTCTCTACTCTTCTAGTATCACTGCTGGTATCACTGGGTTCCGGCACAAACTATGTTCGTGTACCACCATAATAGAACTGTGTGAAATACTCACAGGTCCCTCAACAGGTGTTCTCTGGTATGTCGCAATCACATACCTCAGACGTCGGCACAGATTTCTTTTGTACACCTGTGAAGGCCCGAAGGGTCTCGGTGCTTTGTTCTGCCATCCCACATATTGTAGCACTGCTGAATATTATCCTGTTTACTCAGCATACGGTCCCCAATTGTCTTCTCGGCTTCACCTCTCGCACACTCAACAGAACATAGTGGGGCTCTCGGGGAACAGTGAGTCACACATAACCCTTTCGATGCGTGCTCTCCTGATGCCAGAGCAGTTGGTGTTTATGCAACGGCCCCAATTTGGGGTGTGATAGTTGACTCTCGAGGACCAAAGCCTCTCCTATTGCTGGCCTTCTTCTCCCTTCTGATAGGATACAATGGTATGAGGCACTTTTTCGACGCTGGACTGCCGGAAGGAGCCACGGATATCTCTCTTCTATCGTTCTGCGCTCTGGTCGTATGCGGTTTCCTTACCGGCATTGGAGGTAATGGCGGTTTGGCAAGCGCTATGAATTCTACTGCAAAGAGCTTCCCGGAAGGTTCGGTTAGTTCTTCACGATCTTGAACTCATTCAGCCCGACATCTAACACACATGGATATAGAGGGCAACCGTGACAGGGCTTGTCATATCGGGCTTCGGACTATCTGCATTCCTCTTTTCCACTATCGCGCATGTCATCTTCCCCGGCAACACGTCTGAGTTCCTGCTCGTTCTCGCCATCGGAACGTCTTTACCCATGGTTCTTGGGTTCTTTTTCGTCCGCCCGATTCCCTTACCACAGCCAGAATATTCTCACCTCCCTGAGGACGGCGATGATTCGGATGAAGAAGTGTTTACAGTGGAAACGCCTCCCGCATTCCGACGGGACCATAGTCGTACGCATCTATTGGGACAACGGGGGCCCGAACCATACTTAGACGATGACTCATTGCCTCAGCCAGTAGAATCGCAACACTCGCAGGCTTCGTCAGACTACGTTGTACCTGTGGAAAGCGGTGTTGCGCTGAGTCCTTCTCGGACAAACACTCGTCACCGGTCCCGAAGTTCGCTAGCCAGGCTGCCTGTCGGCTCCCACAAGTCTTACGGTGGAGTCCCAAATATCAGAGGAGCTGCGCTGGCGTCGTCCAGGCGGTTCTGGCTTTTGTTCACAATCACCTCGCTCCGTAGGTGTTGTCGATTTGAGGATGCGTCTTGAGTGACTTCATTTTCTCTCAGTTAGCGGCACAGGGCTTATGTGTGAGTTCTATCAGAAATAGCGGCTGCTCTTTGACTAAACTTATGGCAGACATCAACAACGTGGGATCAATAACGCAAGCATTATTTGCCAAGGGAGATCCTGAGTTTGATGAGAGGAAAGCCGCCCAATGGCAAGCAACACAGGTGTCGACCGTCAGCATTGCCAACTGTTTAGGCCGTGTCTTGATCGGTAGGTTGATCGTGCTCTTATTCGTGACTCAGGTGTTCATGCTCTTGAATAGGGGTGATCGCAGACTTTACCAAGAACAACTTGCACTATCCACGCTCGTTCTGCATGGCTCTTGTCGCCTCCACATTTATCATCTCGCAGCTTACTGTTTACAACATTGATAACATTGCTGATCTCTGGAGGGGTAGCGCTCTTCTTGGCCTGGCATATGGCGGCCTGTTCGGTCTATTCCCCTCATTAGTCATTGAGTGGTTTGGTTTAGGTGAGTGATCTGCACAGTGTCTGTTCGGCCAATGCTGAGAGTCGATCCAAGCGCATTTCTCCGAGAACTGGGGCTTCGTCTCCTTGTCTCCCCTCTTGGGTGGGAACATTTTCTCGATAGCGTTCGGTCGAAACCTCGATGCCCATGCTCCCGCGGAACCTCAAGATTCGGTGCCCGGCCCAAACTCAACGTTCACAGCCGCATCTCTTGGCGCTCGTGCGATCCCTGGGTCAGATGCATCTCACCAGTGCTTGCTGGGGCGGGAGTGCTACGCAGGTAGCCTTCTCATGACGATTACTGCTTGTAGCCTTGCGCTCTGCCTGGCCATTTATGTTGGCTGGAAGGATTATAAACGGCTTAAGCGACAAGGGCTTGGTAGCGAACATCACACGCGCTCGGCAGTGGTGTGGGAAGCAGAGGAGGATTGAGTAGATTTCGTGGTCGAAGAGCGATTATGATTCCTCGTATACCACATACTGTGTATATTTGGACTATCTAGAAGGCCTCGCGCGCAGCGAATAACATATTGCGCCGCAAGAACGGAGGCAGGTCAACTTGAAGTCTACGGTTCGGAAATGTCCACGGCTGGTGGGGACTAGATGAAACGAGCGTCTGCTTAAGAGAGCCACGTGCAGGCTCTGGGTTGGAGTCGGAGGCGGGATCGGGATTCTCCTGTGTCTCCCGTAGACCGACGATTCCTGCTGCAGAGGTCCATCGTCGTCCATCAGAGTGAGTGCATCCGCTCTTGCCTTCGTTCTCCCAACTCACCTCCCCATCCTTCGTGTCCCTCGTTGGCGATGCTTTCGATACCCACCATGACTCGACAGACGAACACGACACGTGTTTCGTGTGCCGCGTCGCATCGGCCGTTGTGGCGAGGTCTTCGCCATGGACCAGCGTATGCCACGCCAGACGACCTTCAATAATGTACCATTAGTATCCGCGGTTCATTTCCAGCCGCAACCTCAGCAATCCCAACAGTCGTCTCAGCAACAGCAGCAACAAGCTCAACAGCAGCAGCAACAGCAGCAGCGACCGCCAATACAGGCCTCCCAGAGTAGAACGTTCTACCAAGATGCTATGGAGGCTCAGATGAGGATGGAGGAATCCCTCAAACGGATGGTCACCCTGGTATTTTGGTACAAGGTGTGTTCGTTGTGCAATGCCATGCGCCGATACGCCGTGTTCAAGCTTAATAACATCGATAAACTTAAATCAGGCCGGATGCGAGCCAATACGCTTACATCAAGAATTGACTACCTTCCCCCTTTTCTCTTTGTCCTATTTCACTCAGCTTGTCTCGGATTTGGCACTACAACCCAATAGTTATGTCGACTCCTTCAATCCTCACGCGGGGACATGGGAGCAACAGACCATCACAAGCGTGCGCATGGTCGAGAGCGAGCAACGCCTCCTCTTCCGTATACGAAAGAGTCTCTTAGAAGGCATGACCGACCGCGATTGCCTAGGGTTGGAAGGCGAGATCAGAATGCAGCCGCAAAGTCCTCAAAGCGCGCAGCTTATGTCGCCTCCCCAGAAATCTCTCAAAAGGGCTATGCCGGATACCACCACCGATGTATCTCCTCCTGCAGCCAAGCAGTTTCGATCTTCCTCTATGCAAGGCCCATTCGTGATGAATCAGAGTAATATATCCCCTCAGGCGTATCAGGTTCCCCCTGTTACCACCAACTCTCCACTTCTCACTTCACAGATGCAGCAATCTCTCTCGCCTAGCATGCACCCCACTTCTCCCTTTATGCGACAAGACGCCCCGATCTCCCAACCGGTGGAACAAACAGTGAATAACACGATGACAACCAGTGTCCCTCCATTGCACAATGCTGCTAAACGCTGGCCAAATGACTATGCAGTTTGCGAAATTTCGGTCGGATTCGATAAGATGGACGACTTAATTGCGCAGACGCCGTCCCTGACCCAGAAAACTGCTTTTGAACGTATCTTTCGCACACGTTACGTTAAATCGACAGTCTGTCGGCATCGTGGTATCTGGCGGCGCGCGGATGCAAACCTGAAAGAAACGTTCAAGCGCATGGGCAACGACGAACGCGCGCTTTGGGGTGAGTTCGTCAAGAAGACGGACTTCAAGAGGGAGACGCAAAAGCCGAAACAGCAACAGCAAGACGAAGATGATCCACTCGGTTCGATGGATTATGGCATGAGTACGATGAACCCGATGAATACCCTGGGTTTAGATTTGGCCAATCACCACCAGGTGCTGTTGAAGCTGAACGGGCACATACACGACGCCATGAATGAAGATCCTCCTATGGCATCCCTTGGTCCTCCACCAAGTTGAACGATTCCACTGTATGTTCCACGCTCCTTCTCGTCATTGTGTCCATGCTGAACCAAGCTACATAGTACGACTGCACCTTGATAGAATATGTATCATCATCCGTTGTGGCTGACGCAGGCGGCAGCAGCATACGCGATGCTAATCTTATGACTCCCGGGACAGTGTATTATAGGTACGGTGACGTACCTTCATCTCGTTAATCGTCCTTTGTTTTCATGCATACGCTGCCTTCTGGTCTATATCCCTACATACCGCGCTACGATAGCCCTCATACACACGACGTCACTTCTGTATTATCTGTCGAGCATTGCTGTAGCATGAAATGGACATTAATCTCTCCTCGTGTACCCAGACCCGTGACGGCCGGCAGTATACGGCGATACACATTGCTTGACAGGAGTCTCAATTGGTAGGTAGTAGTATTAGCGCCCTGTAGCGGGTACATTGTCTCCCCAGGCCTCCTTTTTGTACACACCTCCTCCTGCACTCGCTACCATCCATTGCCTTCTTTGCTTGGCCAAGATAACACTACCGCATGTACGACTGCGCTTCTTGGTTTTGGGACTTAAAGCTGACCGACAGACCTGAAAGTGCAGTATGGATTCACCTCTTGTGGCTGCAGTCGACCTCGGTGCCGGGTTCGGTCCAGACGGCTTTGAAGACGATGATATCACCTTTCAACTGGAAGTAGATGCTCCTGAACCTTCAAGAGGAACTATTCCATCCGAAAGGACGTTCAAGGATAATGTGCACGACTACAGTACGTCGGACCCCGTGTTTCGTTCACCGCGCACTCGGAGGGATAAATCAATATCTACTTTTGTTAGTCACTTTGGACCACAGAATTTGTCAAATTATAGACACGTAAGTATTTGGTTTCTTTATACACGCGTAAAACGCGTCGATTTACGTGATTACGCCCGCAGACCTCACTTTCAGCGACTGCGGCATGTCCAGCAACTGGGCACTTCCTCATATGTCTGGCCCGCGGCTTCTCACAATCGCTTTGCACATTGTCTCGGTAAGTCTATCCACATGATGCTGTGATATCCAGAGACTCATACCATGGACGATAGGCGTGGCTCACCTCGCACAAAAGTTGATCAAAACTCTGCAGAAGAAGCAGCCGGAACTCAGGATAACGGATGAAGACGTCTTCTGTGTTACTGCGGCTGGACTCTGCCACGATCTCGGACACGGACCGTGGAGCCATGTGTGGGATTCCATGTTCATTCCGAAGGCCTTGTGCGTATTACCGGGGTTTCGTGGACGGGGACTTACGCCTCACCCCTTGTGTCAGGCCTGATAAGAAATGGAAGCATGAAGACGCCTCGGAAATGATGTTCGACGCACTGATTAAATTGGACCACGTTCAGGTCAGCGCAAGGGAGGCTACCATTGTCAAAGCGTTGATTGCTGGCGAATCTTCGCGGTGCAGGTCAGCGCTCTCCGTTCATTATAGATGGGAGACTTACATGCAATATGAAAACAGGTCTCTTAGTCCGCCTGTGAAGCTCTTCCTCTTTGAGATTGTCGCGAATAAGCGGAATGGCCTTGACGTAGACAAGTAAGTGAACCCACGTGCCAGTGGCAGCGAAGACTAAGGTTTGAAAGGTTTGATTATATCGCTCGTGACAATCATGCCATCGGTCAGGGAGAGAACATATCTCTAAATAAGTTCGTAGTCCAAACTCCAGCTCGAACTTCGTGTTGACATATTCGCTTTTGCTTTTGAAGGCTACTTTTCTCAGCAAGAGTTATCGACAACGAGATCTGTTACGACATAAAAGACGCAAACAGTGTCTTTGAACTGTGTTGGGCCCGTTTCAGCCTTCATAAGCGAATCTATAACCACAAGACTGGTGCGAAATTACAGGGTGGCTTGTAAATGGCTTGTGGCTAACTCAATCATAGCTAAGGCCATTGAGCACATGCTCATTGATGCTCTTCTGGCAGCCGAACCCTACATGAAAATAGCCAATCAAATTGATGATCCCCAGCGGTTTTTGTACCTCACAGATGATATCAAGGCTCGAGTTCAGATGTCCACTGAACCTGTGAGTCGCTTTGTTTCTGTGTGGGTCATGAAATCCTCACATGCGTCCCATTGCAGGAGCTTGCAGAAGCTCGTGATATACTCGACAGGATTGACCGCCGCAAACTCTATAAATGCGTAGACTACCGAGTATGGCCGTGGCAACTCAGGGAATTTTTCCGTGAGCGAGTCACCGCAGCAAGTATAGTGCAAGCAGCGCGGAGGTATGCGGCAGAACAAGGCAGGAGCGACCACATCGACCCTTCCATACTGCTGGGTCTCAGGGTAGATCATGTTATTGTGGACGTCGCTGTTATGCACTACGGCATGCGCGAGAAGAATCCGCTGAGATATGTCAAGTTCTACTCCAAACGCCATCCTGATCGTATGTAACCTTTTGCACGGTCTGGTTGGAGACATTGCTGACATAGTCTTGACATATGGAGGCGCAACTCATGCCGAGGCGGGCGACATCTCGCATATCATGCCTGGGATCTTCGCAGAATTCTTGATCAGGATTTACACTAGGGAAAACAAGTGAGAACCTTGTCGTCTGCCGTGTACAATCCGCTGATCCATCCCTGTAGGTACCATGGGCTCATACAGGCTGGCTATCGTTATCTCCTGAAGGACCTTCACGAAGAGGAGTCTTTGCAGCTAGACTCTCCGGAATTGCTCCCTACAACCTTAGCTGAGCCCGGTCCTCGTCAGCCAAGTCGCGCACTTTCGCGTGTGACAAGCTTGCGCCTTGCACCTGAAGGCGACGATACTGCCGTAGATGGGTTTGGTCAAAACGTTTTCACTACGGTGCCACCCAGCTATAACGGAGAGTAAACCTGTAGGTCATCAGGGATGCTTCTGTAGCTTTGATAGGTATGTTCTTTGTATTCTTGGCTTTACGTCCATCGACTCATGTTTGGTAGCACCGGGAGCAGCACTTACCTTACATCAACATCAATGCTGACAACATCACTATAGGAGTCGATGGTATAAGTTAGGTTTCGACTTATTCATAGAGACACAGCGGGTATTGTGTATACACTAAACTTGACATCGTAACTTTCACTCGCGTGGTGTGATGTGTAGCGACTTAATTCAAGAACACAAGTCGACGAAGCGGAAATGGTATGTGCATGTTCTTCTCACACACTGCTCTGCTTAGAATTGTCAATAGATACAGGTATTGTTGGGAGAGCGCGATCTGCAAGTCACAACAACCACGCATGAAGAATCCAACGCGGGTAGTCAACGCAAGTCATTGTAGACCGTCAAGCCGGACCAGAGAGTGCAGTCGACCTGTAGATCAAATCCAATCGCCCATAGACCAAGAACAACGATGCGGTATTACAGTATTCAAGATTATCACCCGTTCATAAGAGTTTGTGGGTCCGTATTTCGTACGCTACAGGCTGCCAGATGGTACAAACCAATAAACACAAGTGCTACATGTAGAGGGATGAAAAGAGTCCGTATAGAAATGAAAGTGTAGGGTGCAAAATAATGATAAACGACGAACTCAACCGATGATGATATGCCTCTAGTCTAGATCAGGTCCTGTGATGCGTAAAACCGATAAGCCTCCTCAAGCAGTGTCAACTCCTTCTGTGTCCACAGCGTCCCAATTTCCGCTCTCACAGGTTCTCGGCGTCCTGGGGAGACAGATTTAACCGTCATGCGGAAGGCAGACGAGATTGGCCGATGGTCCGAGACATTGGCCTCGTAGCGACGATAATGTAGTTGCTCGACGCGCGACGGCTCACGAGACCTCCAAAGGACACGGTCGCACCAGGCCGGTACACGCCTCTTTTCCGAAGAATCGTACTCATCTGAGCGACGGTCGTACTTGTATGTCGGCGGGAATGTGAGGGGGCCTTCCATGAAACTGCGTAAACGGAAGGCACGATTATGCTTCATCTCCTTGAGTAGCTGATCTTGAGCCGTGAGGCGGGTATAATCTCCTTTCCTTAGGTCTGCCACAACAGCATCACGACGAAGGTCGATGCGATAATTCATGTCGCCGCTCAACTGAAGAACAATTAGCACGACGAGGTAGGTCAGGCAGGAGAGTGATGACGCACGAAAACAATCTCATGGTCCATAACTAGGGTTCCGTCTCCGCCATTGACATAAGGTGTGAACTCCTGAGCTTCGGGGAAAAGCTCCTCCTCCAAGAACGCCGCAACATCTGCATTACGCTGGCGAACATGGTGTTGGCCGGCCGCGAGATGACAGTTGATGAGACAGATCGAAGAGTCGTCGATAACCATGCGAGCAATGATACCTCCCTATGGCCATGATGTGAATAACTGTGCACCCTCAAGCGAGGTCGTAATGCGCACCTTGTTACCGTATCGACCTCCCATCCCTCGTTTTATCGTTGTGAGCGCGATGTCACGAAGGCTGTGCTTCTGGGAATCCTTGACGAAAATGCAACTAAAAAGCCCAACTAAATTCTCCGTATGTATCACGGTGTACGGAGTGTCCGGCGGCATGGCAAGGCGTACGGCGAGTATGAGTCTGTCGTACCACTTCTTATAAGAGGTTGTAACACGCTGTGAGATGGCACCATCTGTTGTCCGCGTCTTTCCACCGAGTAGCACTGACTTGGCCGCCATCTTCCTGCTCTCGAGGTCGATAAGTTCTTGGAAGCCGAACGCAATGATATCTGGCGAATCAACGCTTGTAAGCGCATCATGCAAGAAGTTCACGTTTTCGGCACTCCCGTTGAGGGCATCGGGTTTGGCAGAGTCCATGTTCCAAGAGACTATGAGCACTTGCAATTCCCTGAAAGAGCTGTACTCCGTCTCCCGCGTGAGCAGTTCTTTATCTAGTGTAAAATGCAGGTAGTCAGCGTGTATGTCACAAACTCCCACTGCATGAGCACTTACCGATCCAGTCGATACCCAACAACCCATCCCAGAACCTTAACTTCTCATCCCTTCCCACACTGTACACAATAAGCTTGCTCATCTTCTCGATGCTTGACACGTCAACTACCAGCTTGAGCACTGGAAGCTTTTGGTGGGCCTGCCAATTGTTGGTCATCACCCAGGGCCGCGGCGCCACATCATAGGCAGCAATGTTGCCTTTTCTGCCTCCAGCCCACAGGCGATCATGAACACCCTCGAGACACAGCACGTCCGACGTGGACACCTTGATGACCTCCTGGCATACCGGTAAGCCATCCTCGGTATCCAAAGCCCAGATGCTGACATGGCCTCCCTCATGCCCAAGAAAGACCTGCCCAGGCTGTGACTGTAATATTGTCCCTGAAGTAACTGCACCTAGATGCTCCGTAGGAAGAACAGACCTCCCAGCAGCACCGGGTACAAAAATATCGTACACCCTAATCATTGGGGCCCTTGATGTACTCGCAGTTGTAGTCGTATCCCTTACAGACGTCCATAGTTTCCCGCCCAGTATCTTGGCAAACTCCTGCTTATCCGCGATACGCGTCACGCGCGGTTGCGTAGTTGACAGGCCAGGGTCTATATCCGGACTGCCAGGCGTGAATACCAGAGCCTTCCCAGTGTCGTCCAAGGTAACCATCTGGTTCCCATATCGGAAGATATGGCTCACAGAGTGCGAGTGGATGGCCAGCTTCATGCCTACCACAAGCCCTGCGCGAACATCAAGCTCAAACAAATGGCCATCCTTCGTGCCGACCCAGAGATAGCACCCGCGGTCTGCCTGCCTAGCCGCTGATCTGAATTCCATGCTCGTGATCCTAGATTCCTTCGTTCTGGCCTCCAATCCCATTGCACGTGGATCGAGGTCGTGTATAGGGCTTTCCGACTGGGACAGGTCGAAGATCCTTAAATGGTGCCCGGCGGCGACCGCAACAATGTGGCCGGCGGAAACGACAACGCCAGTATATGGAGGAACATGAATATAGGACTCAGTGTAGCTGTGGACGTCGGCGGTTGGTGGCCGGCGAGATGATCGACTCGAATCAGGTAATAACTCAACCTTCTTGACTTCTTCCTCCTCTTCGTCACTCGAGGAACCGGAGAGAGGCCGACGCGCGGGTGGGAGCTTGTCGCCCAGAGCAATAGTTCGCGTCGGTGGAGGAGGGTGCGCCCAGTATGCCTTTCGCTCTGTTGATTGCACAACCGCAGGCATCGTCGCAGCTGGCTTCAAGGGACCGGGCGGGTTGAGAGAATCCGTGCTACTAGCAAGAGGCGATAGTGTAGCCCAGGCACGAGAGTTATTTGGAGCAATCGGCACATCACCGTCAGCAACCGAATGGTGACGAGGGGGAAGTTCGCGGATACGCGGAGACTCCTCGACTACCGGACCAGTGTGCTTTCGTGCAGGCAGTGGAGGTGCGCTACCAGTTATCGGTGAGGGTGAAGCCACGATAGGAAGTGACGTTCGTGTGGTAAGGGCACCCTTACGAGGCGGAGGGGGCGGTGGTGGTTGGCGTGGGGGAGCATTTGTTAAAGGCGAGATGTCTGCTGGGCTGGATATTTCCGCTGAAGAGGATGTAGATATACTGTCGGCAGATTGAGCTCTAGTGTGGTCTACTACGGGTCTATGAGGCTGACCGGGCTTGCGGTTCGGCAGCGGGGGAGGGAGATGTGTGGGCGCAGATACTGTTGGTTCATCAACATGGTCATCAAATGGACTTGGTAGGTTGATCCTTGGGTTCGTAGGAGGAACGTTGTTTGCTAAGGGGAAGGAACGTCGTGGGGCGCGAGGAGGGTCTGCTGGGTCAGATGTATCAACCAGCTGAATAGAGCGATTTGCTGCATAAGAAGCCGGCACAATGGGTTGTGACACAACTCGTGGAGTGTTGTTGGGTAATCTAGAGGAGGGCAGCGCCGGTCCTGCGGTCCTGTTAACAGGTCAGTCCAATTAATTAGAAATCGGCAATACGAATTCGCATTCATGTCCGTGATATTTCGCTTTGCGCAGCATAGCAATAGATGGATGACCTGTTATCACACTGAACACTCACCTAAACTTAGATCTCAACGCAGACACACTTGGTCCGCCAACGGGCTCCGGAGGTTCGATGCGAGGAGTATTCGGAGGAGGAGGGGGCGGTTTCCTAGCCAGTAACGCCTTCTTGGCATCCAAACTTAATAGGGACGGGGAAGATATGGGAGAAGACTCCGGCCCTTGCAGAGCGGCCGGACGTAGTAGCGGGCTCCCTGCAGGGGTATTCACCTGCGAGTTACGCTGCGGAGGAGTGGGCGGAGGCCGCCTCTCGTGAACCTTCAAGTCTGATGAGGACGATGCGGCGCGTAGGAGCTTTGGACTCGGTTTCTGCTCGTTGGATGTAGAGGAGGCGCGTGGGCGTGGACTGCCAGAGTCAGGCGGCGCGAGGAGGGCGATGTCCTGCGTACTTGCGCTGGAGAGCCTATGTGCGGATTTGGATGTGTCTACCGCAAGTTGCTCGAACTTGGAGCGGAGGCTACTGACAGCTGGAGTATGGGTTTCTTCGACAGGAGGAAAGTCGGACATCGTTCAAACGGACGGTGGCAGGGGATTCTGTGTACGACTCGCGACACCGAGAATTATAGGCGGGAAGTGTATAGATTAGGAAAGAAAGTGAGGCGAGAATGTCTGCGGTCGTTCGTTATCGTTTCGTTAAAGGGCGATGTGGGATTGAGGGGGAGACGGAAGTATAGCATAAGTTCGAGGTAGCCATCCCGCCGGCTACTCTGTGCGTAGCCCACGTGAGCGTAGACGCTTTCCATATATTTGTCTCCGGCGCTGTCAGACAGTGAAGCTTTGAAGCGTGAGCCGAGCAACTTTCTCTTCGAGCTACTCTGCGACAGCCTTGTCATTTCCTTTACATCTTTGTATTTTTGAGCTTCTGCTGAAAGTGCTGTGAGTCTATCTGGTTCACATCATTACCGTCTTCTGACGAAGCTAAGCAGTTGTTTAGCTACTGGTTCATGGGTCTATGAGTTTATGGCGACTCGCACAAAAGCCACGGTCGCTCGTTTGGAGGTTACAGACTACAAGACGCGTCTCTACTGCCCTACCTCCGAATTCCGTACACCAGGATGAGACGGCTCCAAACGCACCCAACCGTATCCTTACGCGTCTCACGGACTCCGTCACTCCACACCTTGAGGCTGGCAAACGCGAACTAGCCACAGAGACCTTCAATGCTCAAATGGAGCAGACAACTTTGAAATCAAATAACAGGACGCGCTTCGCTGCTTATGAGAGGATGATCGATCTCCTCCTCAAATATGGTGACGCAAACGAGGCCAAGGGCGTATACACTCGCATGACCACCGAAGGATACTTGCCATCACTGAAGCTGAAGGCGGCCATGATGGTCCTACGGAGACTACCAGGAGACCAAATCAAGTACCCCAGATTCCTCGTCCCTGCAATTGAGAAGGCCGTACGACTGGAGGAGTTTGACGAGGCACATTTCAGATATCTCCTCAAGACGATATACATAAACCTCCCTTGCGACTCTGAGGTACTAGAAACGGTCATAGAAACGTTTCTTGCTTCACGTACCCCGGGCTACAAACTACAAGAGCCCACGCGCTCCCTCCTCGCATACTTGCACCACCGCCTCGGCTCATTGGAACTCGCAGAGAAGTGGAACCCGACTCCTACTGTGCGTGTCCCCGAACGAGTATCCTTGCTCGGGATGCTCAACTCCGACCAAAGTACTGCACCCATTGTACGCGCGGCCATACTACGCCTCGACAGTGCGGGGCTTCCGCACGACCGAGAACTGTATAGCAGCTTGATAAAGCATTTCGTGAAGGAGAAACACTACGATCGGGCATTCAGCGTGTACTATCTCATGTGCCGAGGCGGACCTAGTCTTTCTCCCGACGGAGCAGCCTACAAGAATCTCTTCGACGCGTGGCTAGGGATGCTTCAGCCCAGGTCGTTCCGCACACGACAGAGCAAACAAACTCGTGAGGCGCCTAGGCCTCGCCAGCTGTTCAACGAGATGCTGCACCAGCATCGGGCAACCCCTATCATGTCCGACGCTGTACTCCTTGCGGCGCTCAGGGCGTTCATGAAGTTTCACGACTACGGTGCGGCCATCTTCACCCTCCGCATGTTTCGTCAGCTCGAGCCTGATGTGCCCTTGGACGCATACCGGATGGTCGTCGGGCACCTCGCAGGAAGAGTACGAGCGGAAATGCGGTTCCCCAGATCGCCCGGTGTGTATGCGTGGGCGGACCGGTTCCTTGGGCAGAGTTATGAACCTTCCGTTGCGGCTGATTCTGGTATCATCATCGAAGGTGTTCTGCGGCTCGGTACCCGTCAAACTCTGGACCCTGAACCTATCCCGCTTCCAGACGTGTCCCCAGTGCAGAATATTCTGACGATGAAAGCTAACGACGGCGGTCCGGAGAAAATGCTGAAGTACGATGATACAAAGTATTCTATTCCAAGTACATTGGTGGTGCTCGACATGGTGCCGGTTGACAAGCAGCGATGGTCCACAATCCCCTTGGAGAGAATGCTTCGCCGTGCTATCGTGTGCCGATACACACAACTATTCTCGCCTCCCCATACGGTGGTTGCCGGGGCGGTTTCGGATGCGAGAGCGGATATGACTAGGGGTCTATGACTCGAAAACTGCGCTGTAAATAACGCCTTCGATTCTTGTTGCCCGCAGTTTACGGGTCTTGAAATGCAACATAGCGCAATACTATAGCATACTCTCACGACTAGTGGTGTTAGACCAGGAATCGAAGTGATCCTCTCGTCATCTACGAGTCCTTCCACACATGCAATGCAAATATGAGCGGCAAATTCGGTACCGAATTCGTGCTTCTGGAGATTATGACTGGTACGGTTTGAAATGATGACGAGCTGTAGTAGATGCTGTGGTTCATAAAGGTGCAGGTTTCGCCCCATAGTCCTTCAAAGCTCTCCTCTTACACCGACACTAGAGCTATCGAGCCACACACCTGATAAACCAAGTGGATTGTAATGTCGCAAACCGCTACCACGCCATCGCACTATGTCTCCTCTCACGGGGCCACCGACGCCGTTCTCAAATACCACTCTTGGCGCACGGTGGAAAATTCGGCACCGCATTTGATTCCCTATTTGAAACCAGACTTGAACGTCCTTGACGTAGGTCAGACCATCCCGCAGTGCATAATAATATTGGCGTAGCTCATGCTACCCCGCCGATACATTATAGGGTGTGGACCAGGAACAATCACACTCGACCTCGCCTCGCGTGTCCCTCAAGGCCGTGTAACCGGCGTCGACTACGCTGCGAGTGCGATCGAAAGAGCTCGCGCGAATGCGGCCGACAAGAAGATCGGCAACGTTTTATTTGAAGTTGGCGACATCTTCGCCCTGCTGTTCGCCGATGACACTTTTGACCTAACGCATGCACACCAAGTGCTGCAGCACATCGTTGACCCCGTGAAGGCCCTGCGCGAGATCCGGCGGGTGACAAAGCCCGGTGGAATTGTTGCGCTCCGGGAGACGGATGTCCAGACGTTCGTTTTCTACCCGGAGACGGAGGGGTTGACGCGCTGGGTGCGTCAACTGAGTGGAGAGCTGGGGCGCCGACATGGCTGCGAACCAGAGGCGGGTCGTCGCTTGCATGCCTGGGCACGCCAAGCTGGGTTCGACTCTGCTAGTATGGACCGTAGCGTTGGCTCGTGGTGCTTCAGTACGGCCGAAGAGCGTCATTTCTGGGGCGGTTCGATCATCAACCGGTTGGAGAACTCAAGCTTGCCTGCGACGGCGGTGGAGAAGGGATTAGCCACGGCGGAGGAGATCAAGGAGACCGTGCAGGCTCTGAAGGATTGGATTGCGGATGAGGATGGATGGTTTGCTCTGATGCATGGCCAGCTCATTGCGCGTGCCTGAGAGGTCTGGGTTGTAGCTTATAAAAATGTCGTCGCTTGTAAAATAGATCGTGCAGCAAAGTACAGTCCGATGAAGCATCCTGCAGGTAGATCAAACGCGGTGGATGAACACCTGGTCCTGATCTCGCCTTATCTGATAAAATTGCCCAACCGCGATCGAGTGGGGGGATCAAACCGGCCAGCAGAAATTTGCGTCGCTGTGCGAGTCGGCGCAAGCGGGCGTGCTTGGCGTCTCAAGTTATCTGATAAAACTCTATGAGACTGTGGGAACAACTATCAGATTAGATTTACCGTTGATGGCAACACGCGGTTCATCATGTTCCTTCTCCTCACCTCCGACCGTGTTCAATTTTGCCATCAAGAGCCCAGAAACATATAAAACCTGGGCATGCGTCGCTCCCAATACACTCGCCTCTCCCAGGTCCCCGACGGTGCTTTCCCCCTCCTTCAGCCGTGCAAAAAGGTTGTTGCCACTGATCATGTCCTTCAAGAAAGACACAGCATCCTTTGAGGATAATGACTTGTCCCACCAAGACTCACGGATCACAGACGACGAGAGCGACGCGCAGGTTGGTGTGAAGACCGTAGAGGCCACCGAGAGGGTCTACGGACGTTGGTCGAAGTGGTTTCTCTTCCTCGGGTATAGTTTGCTTCGTCTCCTTCCCCGAGCGCCCATCCGCTTATGCCGTTTCCAGTCTCGGACTTGCGTCCTACATCTACTCGTTAGATGGTTCGACAACCTACACCTACCTTGCATATGCCACCTCGACCTTTGGTGAACACAGTCTCATTTCCTCCGTCCAGGTTGCGCAGTCCATTATTGGTAAGCTGCCCAGACCCTCGCTTACGGCCTCCGACTGACGGTCCGATTTCACCCAGTCGCATGCGGGAAGCCTGTCATTGCCAAGTTCGCTGACACCACTTCGCGAGGAACCGCCTATCTTGCAGTGTGTACGTCTGGAACCTTGTTCAGTTCCTGCAGGACTCGTGACTTACCTGTCCTTCAGTGATCTTCTACGTTATAGGTATGACAGTTTGCAGATTGCTGTAATGTCTCCATACTCATGTCCCGACAGGATATATTGTTATTGCGTCCGCACAGAATGTCGGCTCTATCGCCTCCGGAATTATTCTTTACGCTGTGTGAGTCTCTATCAGAAACGCTTTCTTTCCTGTACTAATCATTACGCCAGTGGATATACGTGAGCTCTGACCTTTTTGAGTGGGAGTAATAGCGGCTGACGCAGCTTGCAGTGGCTTGCAGCTGCTTACGCAGGTTATTATTGCAGACATAACCACTCTTAAATGGCGTGGTCTCGTCTCCTCACTCACTGCTTCACCGTTCATTATCAATGGGTTCGTGGGCGCGAACATCTCTGCTGCCGTCCTCGAGCACATCGGGTGGCGATGGGGCTGTAAGTTACCGTTATTTGCGTGCATCCCCTCGCGATGGTTACTGACACTTGCGTCGCAGACGGAATGTTTGCCATTCTCATCCCTGTTTCCCTGTCCCCTCTCATCATCACCCTCTTCTGGGCCGAGCGTAAGGCCAAACACCTCGGCCTCGTCACCAAGAACTTCATGGGCCAAGATTCCTCCCAGCCCTACGGCACCCAGATATGGTCCTTCGTCCAGGCACTCGACCTCATCGGACTCGTGCTCCTCGCCGCATCTGTCGCGCTCATCCTCCTCCCTCTCACTCTCAGCCAGACCGTCTCGCGTGGATGGCACGACCCTAGTATCATTGCGATGCTCGTCGTGGGTCTCGTGTTGATGTTTGTGTTCGCACTATGGGACATGAGATTCGCAACGCGCCCCATCTTGCCGGGCAGATTCCTGAGGAATAGGGCGTTCATCGCCGCAGCGTGGATCGGTTTCTTCGATTTCATCTCGTTCTACCTCACAAACACGTATCTGTACTCGTTCGTCCTGGTCGTTAAGCCCTGGTGAGTACTGTCAATCTTCACTGGAGTTCGATGGCTTACGTGATCCCCGTGCATTACAGGTCCCTGATCAATCTAACATACTTCACGTCTACCCAGACAATAGCTCTCACCGTCTTCGGTATCATGGCCGGTGTCATCATGCGTTTCCACCAGCGTTACAAGTGGCTCCTCGTCACAGGTCTTGCCATCCGTCTTCTGTGGGTTTATCTCGTCTAAAACTCTTTGCTCTACGGCTACTAACCTCTGTCGGCGATGTAGTGGCGCAGGCCTCATGATTCACTCTCGTGGCGCCAACGGTTCCGACGCCGAACTTGTCTGGACACAGCTCCTCCAAGGCATCGGCGGTGGCATCGCTGCCGTCGCCGCACAAGTCGGTGCGCAAGCCTCCGTCACCCACGCCGACGTTGCCATCATCACCGCCGTCGTTCTCCTGTGGACCGAGATCGGTGGCGCCATCGGCCAGGCTGTCGCAGGTGCGATCTGGACGAACACGATGCCGAAAAACCTGGCGAAGTTCCTCCCTCAGCTGACTGCGGAGCAGCGCGCGACGCTGTTCGGTAGCTTGACGGATGTGACTACGTACCCCAGGGGCGATCCCATCAGAGAGGGCGTAATAGATGCGTACAGTGAGACGATGAAGGTGCTCTGCATTGTTGCTACGTGTCTCTCCGTACTCCCTCTGTTATTCTCCCTCGGCATGCCGGATTGGTTCCTTGGAGATGCGCAGAACGCGGTCGATGAAACCACTTTAACAGGAGAAAGAGTCGGTACCAGCGAGCAGGAGCAGCACGCGACAGAGCGGAGGTCGGCTTGAGGTTTATCTGTGTCGATATTAAAATTATGTGTTGTATGAGGTTTATCTAATGTATATCTGGTAATATTGTGAATGAACTCATGACGGGATAATATATGTTGAGGCAATGTCTGAGTTTGTGATTTCGAACAGCAATGTCATTGACCGTTTTTTGTGTAAATGAACAAATATCGAAACAAGAACTCGATACGTGGTAGCTACCCTCAGTGGATCCCTGACTCCTTAGGATTCCGCGGGATGTTCCTACGTGCATTGGGAGTAGTATGCTATCAAAATCGCAGGAGTTAGCTGATGACTCAATGATGCGGCCAAATGTAAACGAGCACTCACGGTTGAGGACCTTGCAGGTGTAGGGGGAAACGCATGCAGTAGCACCAGAGTATCCCTGACCACCGCACTGGCCGTACTGAGCGACAGTTCCGGAAGTGGGCGGGGGAGAAGCAGGAGTCGACGATGCTGGCGGAGCGGAGCTGTGGGGCTAGTAAGAAAATCACGGTCAGTCTTAAACAATAGCTCAGAAGAACTTCAAACACTTACAGCAGATGTGGGGGGAGCAGAGGTCGGGGCAGCAGATGTCGGCGGCGGGGGAGGGGGAGGGGGAGGGGGAGCAGATCCAGCACCCGCAGCACCGGCGTAGAGAGGGGGGCCGGGGATGACGTAGGTCGTCTGGGTCTGGGCAGCGTTCGAGTAAAGATCGATGTTGATACCGGGGTCGGTGTTTTTGTAGGCACCGGGGAAGGTGACAAGCTCAGCGGCGGTGGGGGCGAGGCTACCTCCGCCAGTGATCTGGATCTGGGCACACTCGGGGTAGAATTGCTACAATAGATGAAAGTCGTTGGTAATAAGTATGGCGGTATTAATCTGGGAACTTACAGCGGGCATGGAGTGGAGAGCGATGGTCTCGAAACGGATCAGGTAGTTTCCTGATGGGACGGACGCGGGGACAGTCGACGTCCAGGAGGAGTTGTCGTTAACCATCTTTCCGGAGCCCCACTGGCCGCTGTAGACAGTTCCGGAGATGAGACCAGACTGGTCGATCTTGAACCACTTCAGGGTGTTCGCGTTGACACCGGTGCAAGTAGAGCCCGGGCATTGGGCAAGGTAGGTCAGCTGTAGAATTATGTTAGTATAATATACTTAATACGAACTCGGACGAAGTCTTACCATAGGGCCGTAAGGGTGAGGCCAGACCTGGTTCCAGTATGCGGTGATCTTAGAACCAGCAGCGACCGTGGCAGTCAGCTGCAGAGCTCCAGAGGTACCGTCATCGTTGCAAGCAATCGTGGTTGCGGTCGCATCCTGGATTGGGTTGCTATCATGTGTAGCCAGATTAGCACAATAAACGATGTCATGAAGAAGGTCACTCACTATGAGGACCATGGTCGCTGGATGGTTGTCTGACCAGAGGGGGAATTGTATGGTTGCCTGTGCGGTCTCGTTAGGTACAGACGACGTATAGGTTGATTTTGATCACTGACCATCCCTGGTACCATTTGCCACCATTTTGGTAGGACAATACACCACCGTGGGCGAAAGCAGTTGGCAGAGCCGCAGAGGCAACAGCGAGGAGAGCAGTGAGTGCGACCATTTTGTGGAACTGGATTCGCTGGAGGTAAGGGCCTTCATCTCGAACCGAGCGTTATATATATTTGCGCCAATTTCTGATTAGCGAGTTGAGCAGATACTGCGAGCACACGTAGAACGGATATTCTGCGGATAGACACTGGCTGCCTTCCAGCGTAGTGCTTGCTCGGTGCGGCGGAAGCTCGCTGCCAAGCACAACGAAGTCTGTTGTTCCGTGGCCAATCCAAGGATGAAGAGTGGTGAGAATGGCAGAGGGGCCGAACAAACGACACCTTCCTGATTGGTATCATGAGGCACTATTGCCATGTTCCTAGGTCATCTGCGAAGGGATGCAAAATGTTCGGGGTAGAAGTTGCTACAGGTTCCGTGGCAAAACATTCATGCTATGAAAGAATGCGAAAGCACCAATTCGAGACCACGACGAAAGGGGAGTGCTGGCGCATCCTTCGTACCTACCGTACCGATCCGTTTCAGCGCAATACAACTATTGATGAGCACAAACGTGACCAGCTCTTAGTCTCGGATCGTCATGCGGGGAGGCATATGACGTTGCTGGGGTAATAGACTTGAAAAAATGGCTCAGAGTCGGGGTCAGGATAGAATTCGGATCGTCATCGGTTTAAATTGGATCTTCCACTACGAAAACGATAGGCATTAGATGAAGATTAACATTTGCGTATTGCCTTCAGAGACAAACATAGTTCCTCGACTCACCGAAAACAAACAGAAGCAAGGTAGCCGCGGCACGGTATTAGCGTGGGTCCCATTATCCGGCAGAGACTCTGCATAGTCAGTGCCCTGGGTATAACTTCAGAGAAAGACGCGTACGCTGATGCCAAGCCTTGCCAAGCCCTGAGTGTATAGAGGTATGAGCGTCGAGGCACGAGATGCCACACACTGTGACAGAGAAATCTCAGTCTCTCCCAGAGATCACCCGAACATACACAACGCCAGTGATATCGATACAATTCTTTCTTGCCCCGTCCTTGCTCGTCAGGGATACAGTTGGTATTAATCTACGCCTGCGTCATCTCGTAGATTTGTCCTCTCTTCATCTTCGTCATCTGAAGACTGCTCGGCGGCTGGTGCGCCCCAGAAACGATTCATGACGTTGCGTAGGAAGCGCACAGGTAATGGCTGTATGCGATAAGTCAGTTACCATAGCGCAACACCGAATATCTACTCACAGCAACATCCGCCTCATCTTCATCTTCGTCATCCTCATCTTCATCGACAACTGCTTCATCTATATCATCCTCGAGATTATGCGCATCTTGAGCAACCGCTGCCGGCGGCTCAAGCTGATCTTCGAGAAAGTCCTCTCCGGGCAGCTGTCCCGGCATCCTACCTTGGCCATCTTGTTCGATTTGTGCACCGTCTACTACCGCCATCATCAAGTCCTCTAGGGTGTCCTCGGGCATTTGTCCCGCGATTTGGGCGAACTCTACGATACCTCCGGGGAAGCGTTGAGCAAACTGAGGGTTTGCTGCGAAGAAGTCCTGGAGGAATTATCAGCACTGGTATATCCGGGGCCAGGAAGCAAAGACCGATCCACCTGCAGCTGTCGACGGAACACCGGATCCGGTATCATGCGCTCCAATAATCGCTGGTTGTTCCTTGTGTTCCCAATCCGCATCGCGAATGGATCTTCCGCACCTTCGAAGAACTCCCCATTGTACTCGCTCACAGGATTAGGCGGAGGCAATGGGTCGCAAGCGAGTTGCCGAGCGGACGTAACATGGCTGGGAAGGAACCCGAATAGACGCCCGGCGCGCGACATGGGTTCCAATACCATAACGTGTCGATAGATGGAATATGCCAGGTCAGGTGCCTCCGTATAAAGCTTATGGAATAATATAGAAGACGGAGATGCCTTGGACGCCTCAAGGCCCTGTCCTGATGAGAGAATGGGAACAACCTCGATGACGGTGTCTGCAAACCATTGGGCACGCTGTTTCGGTTTCCAGAGCGAATTGGAACGCTGGGCATACAAGTGGGATAGCAGGTGTAGTATGGCGTCGGAGTCCTTGGACAACCCGCTGCCATAACAGATGAGAATGAATCGTGCTGCTGACGTTGAACAACTGACCTAGCATCAGGTTGTATCCGGAATGCAGGGTGGCTTCTGGCATCTCCAGTAAGAGTGATCTCTGCCTTGTCCGCTAATAGAGGCACTACTGATGGGAAAGCCTGTATTGCTTCTCTAAGAGCTTGTGTACTCTTAGAATGGTCCTACGTCAAAGAGAGATTAGTTGCACAAAAGAGAGGAGCCATGCTAGAATTTGAGCTTACATGTGATGGCTCCTGAATGTACAGTGCAAGTGCACGGGCGTACGCCCAGCCTGGTAGTGCTCGTACATGAGGTCTTCCTCGCCATTCAGGCTCAGTGAATTTGCTCTGAATATCCCACATGTCTATCAGCCATTGTTGCATACCAGACTTTATGGCAAGATAGTCGAGATGTAGCAGAACGCCATGTGGGTCCGTCGATGGGTCTAATCCATACAACAGACGTGCAAACTCGAAAGAGGTCCGCACGCAACCGCGTCGTTGCAGATCCCTGTTCAATTGAAATTGAGTAATCGCAATTTCTCAAATGAAGCGACACTCACGCCACCTGCCGGTGTACAGCGAGGAAAAAGGGTCGATTTTCCACATGATCAAAGCTCAAACGGTTTGTGCCTGTCGTGAAATTCAGAGATCCGACGAAAGCTCGTTCGTACGTAAACAGTGCTCTGTCAATAAAGTCGGCAGCAGTACTATGCTCTGTGACCATCAGTCAGTAATGTAGGAGTATCGAAAATTATCATGTTCACATACCTTCACGGTGGAAGTAGACTTCGGAAAGTTGGAG
Source organism: Trametopsis cervina (assembly GCA_022385755.1). Taxonomy (NCBI): domain Eukaryota; kingdom Fungi; phylum Basidiomycota; class Agaricomycetes; order Polyporales; family Irpicaceae; genus Trametopsis; species Trametopsis cervina. The sequence goes on along the minus strand of MU278389.1, from coordinate 31,960 downwards.
TAGAGTATCCGCATGGTAGGGAAAACTTCTCATAAGGCTGAAGAGACCGTCCGGATCTTCAATCAAGACGTGAACAATTGACCTTAACCGTTGTTGCGGCACGCACCTCCGGACATAACCATCTGATAGAATGCCTTCGTGACCCCTCTGTACTTTTTGCTGTACTCGACAGTCCAAAACCGCTCTCCAGCTACATCTTGTTGGCCATGACGCGAATGATACGCTTTCATCTCCTCCTCAGTAAGAGATCGACTTGACAGGCCTTGTCTATGAGATGCAGGCCACCATGTACCCTGCGGTCGCGTAAGATTCGATTTGACGTTTGCGTGCTGATGTCTAGCTGCGTTTGTAGAAGGGCCAGAGGTCTTCGACGCAGTCACAACTTTCGACCCGAAGAATCTTCGCATCTCGGCCTCGCTATCCAAATGCTGGAGAGAGACGACCAGCAGCGAGTAGAAAGCACTTGAGATAGACGTCGTAGTAGCGGCTGTTCTGGTCTGCTTCAGCTCGGGGTGCTTCAGAGCCAGTTCAGCGAGAGCTCTATCGAGGTCATCTCCCTTCTCCTCCTTCGCCTTTTGCTTCTTAATCGCTTTCTTCTCCTTCTTGGATAATCCGCTCGGCGTATCCGGTTCGGCTGGACGGGGAGAATTTGGAGCGATTAGGTTCGTTGCAGTGCTGGGTGTAGCGGTAGACGGCGCAGGAGTCTTCTTTTTCTTTTTCTTCTACTGAAAAGCAGCGGTTACTTGCGCAGTCGAAAGGGATCCAGTGCACGTACTTGCCTTCTTCGATTTCGGGGAGCGCACTTGCTGTTCCTGCTCGCTCTCATCGTCGTCGTCATCGTTGTTATCTACACTCATAAGCTGCATACTTGTCAGAACACTTTATACCGTCAGCTAGCTACAGTGTGCAACTCACCGCCGCAAACCCAGATGTCGCAGGTTGAGCTATCTCCTCATCACTTTCCTCATCCGCTTCTAACACAGGCGTGTTAGCTTGTAAAGCTTCTAACTCGTCGATCCGAGCTTGCTGTCTTTTACTGAGTCTTGGGGGCATTATGTGTCCCACCGCAGGAAGGCCAGTTTGCAGGCAAGAGGAGCAGCTGAAGTGATGTTAGGCGGTTAACCTGAGTACAGTGGACCGAATTTCTCTGTGAAGTCATAATCCGGGACCGCGGGCCGCCGCATGTAGTTGACTCAGAATATTGACTCCTAAATGCAAGTGTACACTCCGTAAATATGTATTCGTAGCTAATGTACAATTATAAGATACAAAGAAGCGTGAGTGAAAACGAGACGCTAGACGTCGTACACAACACGTGCCCCAACCCACGGGTAAGGGTAATTGTGCTGGTAGAAGTTGCGGACGGTATTTCGGTCGGCGAGTCGTGGAATGGTAGCGTATGATGCTCCGAGCTGTAGACGAACAAATACCCTCAGTACCAAAGCGTACTGATGTAGTAAAACTACATACCACAACATGATGCTTGCCGTCGAAGAAATCAGAGGAGTAACCAGGGAATATCGTGGTCCCGTCAAACCCTTCATGCGTATCGAGCAAAGTAGAAGACCACTCCCAAACGCCGCCATTTGATCCTCTGCCGTTATTCTCCGCAAGACCCGTAGTTGCGCTGAAGTAAAGTCAGTTAGAGCTGCACTTGACTTAGGCACGCTGCGACTCACGGAAGTGGGTGCCAATTCCGGAAGCCGACATTTGCACCTTCGTTATGCTTGACTTGGTAGGTATTGAGGAAGAGCCGAAGCTCGGGTTCGGTGGGCAGACGACCGCCCTTGGAGTGAGCATAGGCGAGGAGGTCATCATACGCAGTCAAGCATGGCCAATGTTTGGCATGCTCCATCGCGATTGGTCCATAAAGGGTGCGGACCTATACAGTCAAAAGAGTCAATTGAGTAGACATTTGACCAAGCTATGACCGGTCACACCTTGATATCACCACCCTCATCTACCCAGCTGGGCGGCATCGACACCTTCCCTTCACCCTTCTTCCAGAATGCGAGGAATTCACCGTTGCTGATCGGACGCCATTCTACTCTGAACTGCGAAACCTCAACGCATCGCTTAGGATTCTCGTTATCCCAGCCAAAGTCGTGCCCAGCGACGTCAAGCTCGTGCTCGGGGAGGATATCATCGGACTCGCGGTCGTCATGACCCATAATCGGGGTTACAGGTCCCAGTGTGACGGTTGTCGTCGAAGGAGCAGGGATGGAATCCCATTGCAATGAAAGTTCTGCCCAAGGTGGGGTCGAGAAGCCTGGAGGAGGGAGTGTGCCTGTACCAGCACGCTGAATGAGCATGTACAACAGTGTCTGAATGACTTCCTCTCAGTACGTGGTCCATGAGGCAATCTTAAGCGAGACTAACCTCAATGTGGAACCCTTCATGTTCATGCATCATCATGAGTGTCCTCGCTATGCGTCTCGTCAAAGGCCTCTCCCCACGCTCAAGTTCCGCCACGGTCTTCAAAACTAAATCGCGGACCCGGTCACGGAATGCAAGGATCTGCCCAAGGTGCGGCCAATCTTCGTCCTTCTCAGGGACTTCCGAATGGTTGTGGCAGTGGTCAGGATCATCGACATGCGGGTCGATGCCCCGCTCGAAGATGACGGAGAAATTGCGAGGCTCGACCATGGGTATACGGAGAAGCTTGGTCAGTAGAAGAGCGTTGAACGTCGGTAGATGTCCAATGTAGAAAAGGGGTTTATGGCGCAGGTCGATAGGCTTCTGATGAAGCATGGATGGAGGGATCATGCCTAATGTGATGAGATCCCATGCGGTCCACAGCTCACGGAAGCAGGACGCGGAGGGGATGCCGTAGGGGTTGGCATTCGGGTTACTGGCGGTGGCTGGGATGTCAGAAAGGAGGGGGAAAGAGAACGGGGGGCGTTCGAGGATGCTCAGGGTCAGGGAAGAATTAGAGGAAGGTAGAGTGATGATGACACGAAGTCTGGCTTCGTTGTAGGTGTTCAAAGCAGACTCATCGGTAAGCTAGAGGTTGCAATAGGCTTAGCGACGCACAAAATCTAGTGTACGAACATGCGCACCTGTACAGACTGCGCTTTAAGCTCATCAAAGCTTGCAAACTCGGGGACTACGCTGGACAGAGGTTTGGTGCACCAGTACTCTACTGGCCGACCACAGTCAGAGCTCTTGACGTTAACCCAGGTTTCCGGTAGTTCAAGAAGCTCGGTAGCTCGAGAGAGCAAAGGTTTGATGAGACCAGTACCACTGAAGAGCAGGATACGGTCTTGACTGTTTGGGCGGACAGGGAGTGCCTGGAGGAATGAGGCAGAGGCAGAGTGCGTGATAATAAAGTGTGACACGGGCACCTCAGTTGGTGTGGATGGTGCAGTAGAGATAGATGATGCCTGAGTCGGAGAGGAGGAACGGGAGCCCTCAGAAAGAGAGCGCACAGACAGGGTGGGAGAAGTCATGTTTCGAGTACTGCAGGAGTCGTAAAGTAGCGCAAGAGCACCCTGGTACAACTGGAGATGCGTTTAAACGGGGTTTTATAGCAAAAAAGACTTTACTCCTATTTACATGCACACCTGGTCTCATGGCGATAAACTAAACGCATGGCAAACAAGCGACAACGGCGGATCTCCTCCATCGTTGCGGTCGGCCCACTAGATGCAGCTGCTTTACCCTATGCCGAAGGCATTGAACGAGATTGCCGCGCCAACGCCGAATAGAAACGACCGTATTCCTGAAACGTCCCCCCTTGGCATATCGGAGCAGCGTAGAACAGGCCAGTAATATGTAATCTTTCGTGCGGTATTCCGAAGGCAAACGTAAACAGCCAGTCAGGATTTGACGATAAGTAGAAGATTACGCCGGTAGGCAGATTTTGTTGCAGGATTCCTTGAGCCATATTACGGATCTTCCATTGAGTCTAAGATGCGGGTATCATCGAACCTTCCCAGATCAGAGACTTTTGGTGCCGTGAAGACAAGGGCGAGATGGTACCGCGGTCATCGTGGGAAAGCTCGAGCAGCTGACCAGAAGGAGTCATATTGCGGGCATGACAAGACCATAGACGACACGTAGACACATAAGACAGCGTGGAAGATCTGCAGCCGACGTTGGGGTGGGCACGAGGTTGATTGGAGGTCCGACAAGGGTGGCGAAAATGTGGGGGTAGACCGACAGTGAGAACGGGCTGCACTAGTGAGGTCGAGGTCGCAGCATCCAGCTGTCGGCGTTGACTGCCAGAGACAAATAAGCTGTCGACACTACGAAATTCGACGAACCAAGTGACCCCTCGCCCTTCCACCATATACGGGTGTGCTGCTTCTTGTACCCTGAGTGGATGATGGGCGGATAAAACGACTTCAGTAGTGGCCGTTGCGACAGGAAGGCAAGCAGAGGAGCTCAGAGGAGAAGACATGGCAGGTGGTGGTCAGAGAACAAGATGATTTGAGTGTGCAAGCTGCAGCGCGTTTGTACGGGTCGTCGTCGATGGCGTGCTCATTGCGCGAGGGATCACGTGGCTGGGCGCGTGACGCATAGCAGCCGACGCGCCTGTGACATGATTGTCGCAGATCCGTACCTTGACGTTTTCTAGCAGCCTACCCGCCCAGTTCGGCGAGGTCTTTCGAATGCCTACTCGTGTATCTGCATCTCTTGAAGACAAGCACCAACGGATAGCTTGCTCTTGGGCCGCTCCATCTACAAGTTCTGTTCCAACTTCTTTGCGTCACAAGCCGAAGATGACAGGGGCAGTATCTTGCTCGATTCGGGAGAATGACCGAGTCACATTTTCGAATATGGCTGGTCACCGAACGCGGCAGCGAACACAGTAAAGCATTGTTTTCCCTCCGGCTACCAACATTCAAACCTTACTCCCTGCGAAAGTATGCATATCCAACTTTAAGGTTTCCACATAAGTTACCAGCTAATGTGTTTATAGCCTCATAACACGGTCATGAACTACCAAGAGATGCCCTCTACAAATCCCGCCGGTGGCATGTTGATTATCTGGCCTGACCTGGTACCTGATCAAGTTAGTCTCGGCCCTCATTCTCTCGACAGTCCTGGTGTTGGCGGCACTTCTGCAATAGTCTGGCATGCACTATTACTTTCTGCGAACTTGAAGATCTCTGAGAGTACAATTCGCTCGGTCTGTAATGCGAAAGCTACTCTCCACAAAGGCAACCATGTTCTTCGCGATTCACCTACTGCCTGGGATAGCGCTTGTCAACAGAAACAGGATGATACGAAGGCTGTCTTTGCCAGGGAGGCCGACGCGCTCCAGGACTGCGAGCTAGTGGCCACACGCATGGTGGAGTGGTTGTACGACGACGAGCCAGATGCCCAACAACAAGCAGCTAGCGACCCCTACGACGATGAGATTCTTGACTTCTTGTCTCCTGATCTTCAACAGGAACCTTGGGCTTCGCCCCCGGATAACGTTGCAATGACTCCCATGGATGCCAATGGGCCAGCTGAACCAGGCGCAATGCGGGGCTATCTACAAGAGTCTGCTCTTCCTACAGAACAATTTCCCATCGAGTCACACCAGCGATACGAGGTTGCCCACCGAATGATTGCCCGAGCAGAGAACCGATACTACAGAAGAAGCCTCGTACACAATCCTTACGCCCTTCCCGCGAAGAGCCTTGGCATACCGTACAGCATCACTTCCGTTCCCTGCGTTCAATAAGACAACCCACTCGAAGAACCCCGGAAATGAAATGCACCACGTTTGAAGTGCCCTCCGCCGGTCTTGCACGAAGGAATCTCAACATCTATAAAAGATCGAACGCAGTCGCGGGCAACAGGTCTGGGGACAGGACACTTCGGTTTTCTCACTACGTTTCTCCACCGTTTTGTATGCAGCCGCACTGGCCCCAACAAATAAATCATTTCTACTTGCATACATACAGTGTGCACCACCTCTCACCCCTCACGCAATGCATGTCGTCTAATTGCTACGGCTCTTTGAACTCGTCGCGAGCATGCCCGACAGGTGAGCGAACCATTGACTTGCTAATGTAATTACTTTCTTCGACGGTGAACGGCCACTACCCCCGCACGGCTGAGCTATGCCACTTGCATAGGCCGAGTAATTACCCCTATTGAAGCAGTTTCGGCAGCATTCCGAAACACGTCAGGGTGCGCGCCGAACAATCTGTGTAATTTCTAAGCCGCATGGAGGACCAGTAGCCCACCGGCATAGGAAACCACGCCCAGCAGTCTTCACGATCGTTTCAGCTGTGCGCAGTAATGACAGCAGTTGGCCGCTGGCAAACGACCACAAGCTTCCCGCACGGACAGCATTGGAAGGCCCAGATTTTGAACAAATTGGCTCCAGGCAAACCCCTCATGCTGCGCACGCAGATTCCGGTGGGTTGGTGAAGTAGATCGACTTCGTGGTTCTAAGGGGGACGGGAGTGAACCTTGAGGTGTCGATTTTGCGATCATGCATCGCAGCAACGTGTTCCCGGAGGCTTTCGAAGAATTTGACCTTGTCCCACCACTATTGAACAGAGCTTAGAAGAGCAGAAGGGTCTTTAGCTCGTCGCTTACCTGGTACGCGACGACTCGTGCAGAAGGGCTGGGGACGACAAAGATCAAAGTTTCTCTCATGGGCAACGGTGCATCACCTACAAGCGCGAGCAAAATAAGGGACGAGCGCAGCTTGCGTCGGAGGTAGCTCACCTGACTCTTTGTAGACAACCTTGTAAGGCTGTAAACCCCACTCGAAAGGCTTAGCTTTTTGTTTGGTGCTTATCGACGGAGACGATGCATGCTGGGGAGGGCGCTCATCGGTCTTGGGTATGTGAATGAAATATTTCGAGGCCACAGTCACACGAGGGGTGGTGGATGTTCGTTTTATATCCTTGTTAAGAGGTTCCGAAGAGGGCACCGACGCAAGGTCTCGCGAAGTGGAAGCCTGCGACGTGAAGGCTTGTTTCCGAAATACCTCCCATATACCCTTGCCGAGGAAGCAGATCATCTTGGGTCTGTACTTGACAAGCTTGTCCATTAAAACAGGTACACCACCATTCATCTCCTCCGTCGATAGCTCGGATTGCTTGCGGAGATGTTAGGCCTTCCGCTGGAGCTCTCAAATATGTAGCGAGTTCGACACGCACCTCAGCAGTCGGGCGGTCTACGAGATTCGTCTGCGACAACACGTAAGAAATAGTACATCTGCTGGCGCGATAGAGAATTACCAATCCAAAGTGATATGTTTCTAGTAAGGACGGAGCCTCCTCAGGGGATAGAAGCCTTTCCGTAAGACCTGCTTCTACAGATCAATAATGTAGAGACAATTGATGGAAATTCTCGCACCAGACAAATGAAGGCAGTGCCAAAAATGATTCGTCGAGTGGGCATAATGGTACCCGGTCTGACCAGACATGTATCCAGGACTGTGAAGAAGTAGGATGAGACATCGAGTCATTGACAGGTACAATGGTGAGCGTACTTGATGCCGCAGAATACAACTAGTTTGATTTATAAGCTAGGGCGCAACTGAGAAATCCAGAAGACATGTGAGACTCACCATCGAGGTACGGCTCCAGATAATCTTGCAGATAGTGCAGATGCTCGTATGTCTCCGGAGGAGCATACCCACGTTTGAGGCGTTTATTGCTTTTACTGCGAGTTGCCAACTGCGGCAAGACTTCACCATCCAACCCAGACGAGCATTCTCGTTTGAAGGAAGGCGACCCCATCGTTGAATAATCTACATCCTGCGTAATCGGAGCTGTGGGGTTATTCGGGCCGCTACCCTTCGTAGGCGAATTGTATTTATACGTAGACAGCGTGTCGCGTAGCTTCAAAAAGCTAGAAGATATAGATTCTCCTAGTTCTGGGACTGAATCTGCGTCTGTGTCTTGTTTTTGAGCCATTTAGAAGGTACGCCTTCAAGTGAGCGCGCATTTTTGAGGGCTGCGAATATTTGGATTGGCGCTATGTCCATACGCAAATAAATAAATAAATCCGCACTCTCTACATACAGCCGAGCACAGAGATATTTTGTGGAAACATAGACAATAGCGAGATATAACTTCTATCTATGGATGTCCAGTTGCGACTATGAACCTACAAGACAGCTGCGGCAAATAGTGCTGCGGAGAGAACGGTGATGACATTTGCCGAGTTTACGACAGCACCAGAGGCAGCGCTCGTCGGGCTCGGTGCGCTTGGCGCACTTGAACCAGAGCCAGCTGCAGCAGACGACGGCGACGGCGCTCCGGAGGTGTTTGCGCTAACGGTGACACCCGGGGCATTGGGGGTGGGTCCCGACGGAGCAGCGGACGCAGTCATGCCTCCAGATAATGGGCCGGGTACGGCAGTGGCATTAGCTCCCACACCGTTCAGGTTGGGGATGGGCGCGCCAGGAGTGTGGGTGTTGTTAAGGGCGATGGCTGCCTGCTGGAAGGCTGCAAACGTGCGGTTTCCGGAGGTAGGAGCATTGATAGAACTAAGAGATGGATTAATGTGTGTACGGTAAGCATGAAGCATGAGTATAATTACCCAACCATTCCTTGAGTGCAATGAGGGATGGGCGCGAGCTGACCACAGTAGAACCAGATGGCTGTGCAGCACATTCAGAGAGACGTGTTACACAGGTAATTGCTCGACTTACGAGTTGAATCGTCAGTAATGGTCAGATTCCAGCTTGGCACGGGGTTGGTGTTGTTCGGTGGAATGAAGACAAAGCCTGAGTCAAATCCAGACGGTTCGGGGTCGCACGGACTGGCGAAAGAGGACTGGGTAACGCTGTGGAAACCAGGGGAGCCAGCGTAGACAAACGTCACAACGGTTCCATTGCTAGCCGTCACATTGGGAGGACTGAACTGGAAGGGCTTAGAGGGAGGACCGCCGACTGTAATCTGACAGAATATAGTTAGTACACTGCCGAGGTCCGCCCCTAAACCTGCAGACTTACAGTGACTTGGGCGGCGGCTAAGGCAGCCAAGGAAACCGCCACGACGCTGGAAGTCAAGGAGAACATTGGGGAGGCAAGGAGGGTATTAAGGTCGAAGTGGGTAGTATGAACGGCCTGAGCTGTCCTATGCTCGTCTAGTCAGCCTCCCCGAGGATTATATACGCCAAAGAACGCTTTATGTGATCGCGAGCGTTTCATCGTTGCAGAAGGAGTCTGATACCGCAATAGCCAATAGAAGTCAGAGAAATGACCGGGGTGCTTCAAAAACACTCACATGTCGCTATGCGCAGACAAAATATTTGAGCGCAGTGGGAAGATTACTCTCACGTGTATGGAGGCACCCTACTGGTATTCCGAATGATGTCAGATCGTGTGTGTTTCACAAGCGACAGACTCTCTTCCGCAGCTAATCATAGCTCGCAGCGGCCTGTGAGGGCTGTTTCATTTATTCCTAGCGCATTCGGGATCGGACTATCAGCGCAAAGTGTATGAAATTCGACCCAATAGCGCAGTCGGTACCCACGTCTTAAGTTGGAGGAAGCGATGCTGCCTGAGAACGACTGTTTTGATTGGTGGTTGTCGGTAGGCTTCAGTAATTCATATGACGACTCGGAAGCACACAGGCTTGATGAAATGTGTTGCGACTCGCATACCTCGTGCATCGAAGGAGCAATGTTGCCTCACTACCCATTCGTGCCACCCTGTACTCAATCTACGTGGGTAGATGGTCTTATCGTCTTTATTCCTCGAAGACCAGCCCTTTGCGATTAAATTATGATGGCTTGCGTAGTCTGTGAACTCGAAGGAGGTGTCAAATGACAATGAGGAATTCGTGAAGCCATGGTGGTAATGTACCACTAGCATGAGTCGTTTAGCTGACCGGAGTGCTGGGATCTATGCCCGATGGAATCTGAAGCGCCAATCATTGCCTCACTCTAAATTTCTATGATTTCTACGCCTCTCTCAGTCTCCTCGTCAGGCTATGTGTGCGCGCGACCGTTGCGAACAAGAAACCCAACCAACATTTGCGTATCGGCTGCGCAGTAAACGAGACTTGCATGGCTGGCCAGCAACACAATAAGGCGTCGAGCCAGATCAAGTTTACGACATACGGAGACATTCGCAACATTTTGCACGCGACAAGTGAAGCAGGATTGATTGAAGGCATGCACGGATGTGAACGTACCTTTTATAACATACTGACCATGAGATAGGGCTGACCGCACTGCGAAACCAACTAACCGTCAAATCCTCCGAGAATACCATATCAGCCACTGACGAACGGCTTCTGCTCGTCGTTGATTGGTTAGAGTCCGATAATGGTGCCCAAGAACTATTTGCAGTATGGACAAAGGTCAATACTGTGAGCCACAGCTTGAACCTATGCTACCGTATTATTGACAGCGCCGTAGCGTCAAGTCGCTCTCATATGTCTCATCTTGTCTGTCCTATCATGCCTCGCCAACCTGCTCTCGTCTCATTACACCTACCATCACATTGCCGGGTCCGTGATTAAGACTGTATTGTCGCCTCAATGGATCTCCAAGTTAAACTCATACTTGTCAACTACGCACAATGAGCTGCTGCTTACTGCTCTCAAGCTATACAACGCTATGTCCTACTTCAATGGTGGGAAAGATTCGCGTAGCGTTATGGACGCATTCCCATGGGAATTGAAGGTATGATCAGTGCTTTAACCCCTTGGTTCATTACTCAATAGAACCAGTCACTGCCGAAATTGCTGAACTTGCGGCGAAGGTCAAAAAATGATAGTCAGGCCGACATCTTATCCCGACCAGGTTAGAACTTTTGTGCACGCCGTTGATATTTTGCTGAATAGCTATCGTCCAGACATAAGAACGTTGTACATCTTGCTCATATTGTCCTTCGTCGACACCAAAGCGCCTACCATGGTCAAAGCGGCATTCCTGGAGCAGCGCCGAGACAATTTAATCTCTATCTTCAAAGGTCTCGCCCACGACTCCTATCCAGTGGTTCGAAAGGTCCTCGAGATCTGTTGGTCTGGAATTTGGGCGGATCTCAAGATCAAGAAGACAGCGAAGATTAATATCTTCAACGAGTCTACTATGGGGCAGGTATGGCAATCAATCTATTCCCGCAATGTGATCTGAACCTTCGTTCAGATTCTAAAGCTGTACGAACGCAACGTCCCTGAAATAGGAAATGCAGAAGCATTAACCGCTGATTTGGTTCACCACTTTTTGCTTGCAATCTGCGCGCGTCCCGGAGTAGGGATTTGCTTCAAGGACCAAGGGTGGTATCCCCGCGAAGACGAAACCGATGCTCAATTTGAGGAGCTTGCCGAAGATTTTACACGTCGGCATTATGGGAAAGTATACAATAAGATATTGGCAAACGTGCTCAAGTCTCTTCGCGTGAACGAAGATGCACGACAACAAGAGCTGGCATTGCGCATATTACAGGCTTGTCCAGAGCTCGTGGCAGGGTAAGTTTTATATATTCGCAGTCAAGCCTTTTTTCATCGTTTTGCTAGATATTGGCACGCTGCAGCGCTGACCCTTGAGCCTCGTCTGTCTTCGAAGTGGATAGCGAATATTGCATTTTTTGGTTCGGCTATCTCGCTCCCTGTGCCACGCGCATCGTTTCAACTCCCGGATAACTCGAAGTTGTATCGGCCCAATCCACCGCCTTTGTCGACGATCTTGGAAAATATTCTACCCTCTATCAGTATCAAGGCTCATCTCTCGCGCGGTTTACAATCTACTTCTTCGTTGGTCCAACACTGTACAGCTCTTGCTCTGGCTAAATGTCTCACAAAATATGGCGCAGTCTTGAGCGTCTTTCAAGAAATCCAGCGCGCTCTTGAAGAGGATGACGAAGATGGGTTGTGGGCTGGAAGGCGTAGAGAACTAGAAAGAGAGGTGTCACGCAGGGTTCCCGAGTTCCAAGTGATAGTCGCTTTCGCCCAGCAGAAGACTATGCAACCAGCTACGGCTGTTGATGGGCAGCCGGAACAGCCTAGCAAAGCTGCCAACGTCACGAAGACTGCGCTACTATCCGAGAGCGCACAGCGATTACTCTGGCTTTATCAACGCCACTTGCCTCTGCTAGTCGCGGAGGCTAGGTTCGACGTTACAAGACTACTCATCGGTATCCAGGAGGGCGCAGAGGACGACACAACTGCAGGGCTGACCATACTTCGTCGGCTAAACTCCTTGCGTTTCCTCAATGAAAGCGAGGAATTTTCTCTTATGGGGAAATCCGGTAAGCTATGTCCGCCTCCGCTTTGAGTGTCAGCTGACATATTGGAAGGGTCATCTCGAGGCAATTTGAGTATCCTGCTCACATTGTACATTGATACCGACACACAAGCTATCAAGTCTGCTATTGCCACTCTACTGAAGCGTGCTTTATCACAAACTCTAGCGTTTCAACATGATCCACACGAATTGGACTTGTGGCTGCACGCTTTACCTGCTATAAAGCGTGGTCCCGAGGCTCGAGCGCCCGACGATACACCGCTATCTAACGAAACCACAGCCGTCGTTTCATTCTTGGACGACTGTGTTCAACGCTGTTTGAAGACGCCGTACCGATACCTCCAAGAATTGCAGGAATCCTGGCCGCAGACACGCGCAGAAGGAGGTATTGCAACAGCAGCCGGAGAGTCTTCAGCATTACCAAGTCCGTTGCTCATGACGGCACTGGAGCAACTGGAAGCGAAATTCAGTCGCAATCTCCTCCCGCCCGCGGACTGTCTAGCTGTCGTAACTTACATACGAAAGCTTATGCTGAAATTCGCCGGGAAAGTCACAACTTTGCACCCTCTATATACGGTTGCAAAGACTCTGCAAGATCTTCTTGGAAAACCTGGGCCCTCCTCCATCATGGCCGCGATCAGCCGTGAAGCGCAAGCGCTCAGGTCAGGACTGGCTCAGCTAGAGAACCCGATAGTCATGCCTCTAGAGCACAACCCTACTGTCCAGGCATTCTTACGACGCGTAAGCGAGAAAGTCACTCGTATGTATCTTACGACGCGTGCCCTGTATGGCTACTGCTAATGCGGTCTGCATTTTCAGCTGAGTCGCAATTGGCAAGACAACATGATGCATACTCCATAGTGGACTGGGTACGACTGGTCGGTGAAACTATGGACGACACTCAGTTCGCCATGCTTGTTGGCGTTACTGGCCAGCTATATGCACCGGCCACCAAAGATCTCATCGATTATGTTCACCCTGGCCATGGCTTTGTATGGTCCACGATATCGAAGAACCCCGAGTTGTCACGACGGTGAGCACTATGTATCGCCTCCGACCTGCCCCGCTGATACCTAGGTAGACTTGATGTTGACACGCTCTTTATTCATTGCGGCGAAGACGACTTGATCACAGAAGAACGTAGAGATATCCTCATTGATGCTATCGCTGCACGGTGCTCTACCGCAGAGGATTCGAATCGCGTCGTCACTACCGTACAGCACAGACTGGCTGCCAACAACAAGCTGACAGTGTGCAGAGACCTTATTCTGTTTCTCGCTGGTTTTGTGGACAAAATCTCTCGAGAGCAAGTTACACATAGCGAACAAATCATGCGATTCCTGTGGCAGTTACCTGCCATCCGCAAGTACGCAACATCGGCATTAGATCCCACTGTACTTCCAGGTAGATCATGTTTCTATTACTTATCATAGTTACTGACACCGCCATTTAGCTTTCAAGCAGTTGCTCTATCGCTCAACCAGTCTAGGTCAAGAGGCGGCACCTTTTCTTGAAGAATATGTGGAACTTTGGGCCGCCAACGTTAAGCACGGTATCACTTCATTCGGTCCTACCGCAGTATGTGCCTCTCGCATAGCTACTTCACACAATGCGGCTGATAACTCCCTAGCCCGAAACTGTTGTTATGTGGCTTCATGTAATGGACCAAAGTCGGCTTTTAGGCCTTCTTGACCACTTCCATTTATCAACAGAAAGAAGTTCGCCAGACGCCCTTCTGGTATTGGATGGCCTCCTATCGGCTCTTAGTACAACGGTGAAGACCAGCGGTGTGATTGACCTTCCGAGCCGGCTTCCGCAATGGCGAGCACTGGTAACTTCTCTCCCGGATTCAGCCGCGGCCAAACACATCCTCTCGACAGCAATTCGGACATCTCTTCCTCTGTTCTATGATGGCTTGTTCTCTGCAGAAGTCGACCAATCAGCGGCATCGTTGGTAACGACAGCTCAAAACCAATGGAAGGTAGCATTACGCAAGATAACGGAGCCGATAGATGTCACCGCCATTCTTCAGCAGACAGAGCAGACTCCATATGACATATTCATTCTTGCAGCTGCCATGTACAAAAGCAGGCACGCGCGTATCGCCATTCGTGCGTGGGCGCTCACTTGCGACATATCAGCTTGGCCCGTCGAACGTGTAGCGGCCATTCTCTATGCCTATCTTGATACGTCGTCGACGGAAGACGGCGCAGAAGAAGAAGGCGACTCTGTGGTCACTGGGCTCTACAAAACGGTGTTCGTTGCCCTGACTCAGGCGCTGTCACCGGAAACCGAACATGCGTGCAGACGGCTCGTATCTCTCCTTCCGAGTCTCCACCCTCATCTCGCTGCGCGTGTTCTGGAAACTATTCAACCGACTAGCAAACAACATCCGCCAGCTGTCGTCTTTTCTGTGCTGAGCGACTTCCCACCCAACGGATCCGACGCCATCCACCATGCGATCAGTCGACTTGTGGAACATGCGTCAACATGGGTTGTATCCGCTCTCTCTTCCGCTGGCGTCTTGTCGCAGCCAACACGCGACTTGATTGCGAATCTGGCTGGTGTCATCAAGCAACATAGAGCCATAGCCACTCAGTCGGCAGAGACGCTGGCCTTAGCAGCTGTCCAGCATCGTTTACAGGATTCTGGTGCCCTCTCTCTGGCTTATGAAGCGCTGAAAGGCTCTGAACTCAAGGTATGATCATAATCTTCACGAAACCTCCAATGCTAGCTCATATCATGAACAGCCTGTTACTGTCAATCGCATACTGCAAACTATTCTGCAGCACCAGAGATTCCTCTCAATAGGCAGAACCATAGATACAGCCCACAATTCTGCCAGAGACCGACTCGTCGCCGTGCTAGATCTCCTCTTTCGACTGCATCCAGCGAACACATGTCAAACAAGCCATGTAGATGCTTTGCTGCCTCTATACGGAGGGACCATGTCTGGAGCAGACTGCAAGCTTTTGGGGATTTTCAAGCTATTCGAAGCGATCAAAAAACTACCCGTGTCATCGCTTCTCTCACAGTGGTCCTCCACCCCTGAAACGGCGTCATTTACGGCGCTCGAATCTGTGCAAAGCCTCGATTCAACTCGGATGTTGAGAACATGTCTGCAATTCCCACAACGTGCATCACTAGGACAATCCGATGGTCAAATAGACGGAGAGAATATCTATGATCCTGTGTTCGTGGTCCTCTTGTTCTCGCGCATGCTGGACGAAGGCACACCTGAGACAGCCTCTGCTTGGGTCCAGATGCTGCGGACTAATATTGTCTCCGTGCTTATCCGGGCACTTTCTGCGCGGAACGATGACTTACGGGAAATCGCCATGGTACAACTCGCAGGTCTTTATCGCGCTTTACAGGTATGAAAGTCCATAATTATGTCATTCTGCTTATGAAACATTTCTTAGGCTGCCGATCTGCAAGAGAAGCCGCATGTCCTGTATGTCCTGGATCTCTTGAAAGACATATACGCTAGGAACTCCACAGAAGAACATCCTCCCCGACTCGCGGTGTTCATCACATTACACCTCGCGCATGCATTGCGTGGTGTGTTCTATCCGTCGAACTTTATCTACCCCCTCACAGCACGGTTCCTTCTTCAACGGCCGGAGCTGGACACGAATGATATGCCCCTGCTTTATTCTATGCTGTACAGCGTCTCCGATCAGTGGAGGAAAGAAAGAGCATGGATCGTTAGGTTCATGAGCGATGGTATGGTCGGTCGGCAGGAGTGGAGAATTCTCAAGAAGCGACATACATGGGATTTGCTATCCAGCATGTTCCATAACGAGGAGTCCGACTCTCACTTGCGACGCAGTATCATGGAGGTTTGTTATATCCGCGTTATCTTACTTCCGCGTACCTGATTTCTGATAAATAGCTGCTTGCGAATCTCACATGCGAGCGACACGCTGTCACTTCTCTTGTTCTTGGATCTGCTTTGTTGTCCTGGATCGAGCTTCAATTACAAAACATACGGGCAGATGAAGGCCTGGGCTGGGCAAAGATTCTCGAGAACATCCTGGTAATTATAGACGCACAAAAGTTGGAAGCATCAACAGCCGGAGAATGGCGGTCCATCATCGTCCGGTGTCTATCTGCTTTGGTGCATAGTAAAGGTTTGTCAAGCCGTTGTTGCCGTAGCAGTCAAAATTGGCTGATTTCCGTGGGCCTCTACAGGATGTAACGGAACTCTGTTCGCCTACGTTGTACAAATCGTGTTGCGATTGAGCAACCTATCTACGGTGCCGGCTCATCAGCTCCAAGACTTCCTTCGTCTGTTGGTGGGATATCTGAGAACCATTGAGGCTGATATACATCTACCGAGCACCCCTACGACCAAGTATGCGCCAAATACGCTTTCTCTGCCTCCGCACCGCTCTCACGTATTGTGGAAACCAACGGAGGCTCCTGCCACGCAGATCTGGGGAGAGTGCGTTGAATCCCTTTGGACCATCGCGATGAGGATGGATGAATGGTGCAAAGAGTGGGATGAACTGACTGCCAAGTTGCTCGTCTGGCGGGCATGGAGAGGTCCGGAGTCTAAGGCTGGGGAATGGGCCAGAAAAGAGGTTGTGCGTAACCTTGTAGACAGCGAGTACTAGATATCTTCGCTTGTATAGGTGCAGTTCAATGTCACAAAGCGGCGTTAGCTTACGGCACCATGACGCCTAACTTTCCATAGTCTGACAAGAGGTTCGGTGCGAAACTTGCAAAGGGCCTATACATAGTCTAGACGTGAACGCAGCTACTATCCTTGCCTTTGACTCCGACCTACATGGATCGCCTACCCTACAGGTCCTTGACCCTTCCACCGGACAATGACTATCCCTTCTATATCCTCGCGAGCTGTTATCCCCATCCTAATTTCAAGTCCCCACACAGAGATCATGCTCCACTGACACTCATATTATTGCATTCAACCAGCTTTCATAAGGAGGCCCTCGAACCTATGCTCAACGACCTCTTCGAGTTTACTTCTAGCAGGACGGATATCAGGGAGGCTTGGATTATTGAGTGCCCTAACCACGGAGAATCAGCTGTGCTCAACCAGAGCACACTCGATCGACCTGAGTACCAGCGGTTCTGTATGTGACGTATCACACGCGCCGTGCCGGAACTGTACTGATCTGCGTCCACGGCAGTTTCATGCGAACGCTATGCTGAAGCTGCATATCGCTTTCTGACTGCCGATACTATAGCAGAGGATGGCCCGCAAGCGCGAATTGAAACAGACAGAGTGGTCGGAGTGGGACACTCACTAGGAGGTTGTGGAATGTGAGTGCTGCCCGGGCCTCATCATCACGCACGACCTGATAGCCGGCGTAGAATTCTCCTGGCAGGCACACTGCCGATCTTCACGAGCCTGGTCCTTCTGGACCCATTCCTACTACCCGATATGCCAGAGGAAATCCAGGCTTTGCGATGTAGGCTTGTGAACAGCGCACAGAAGCGAAGAGACCAATGGCCGTCGCGCCAGCACGCGCGCCGCTCTTTCCAAAGAAATCACGTTCATTGGGATGAGCGGGTGCTGCACCTCTACGTTGTGGGTTTATATTGTTATGGTCGTACCCTGCGCCGCACTCTCAACGCCCTTTGCTAGACGCATGGTTTGCGCGCGCCCGCTCAACCACACACCAATGATAGCTCGGATGAGAGCTGCACTCTTGCTTGCACTCGCCAGCAAGAAGTGGTGAGTACTGCGCACGCGTAATCCGGGCTGTAATTGATATACCTCAGACGATGTACACCGACCCCGATGGGGCTACTAAACCTGTGGACATTCTGACAAGATTATGCACTCAACTGCCGGTGCATGTCGCATTTGGTCGACGAGATGATATCATGTGAGTGTTCCACAATATTTGGAATGGGTAGTGATAAATATGAACCTCGTGCAGTCCACGTCGTGCGCAGGACCTTCTGGTAGACACTTCTGTGCGCCGGTTCGCGTCCGTAGCTTGGATAGAGGGCACAGGACATTTGGTAAGCGCGTTCGCTTCATAATTGGGCAGAGTTCAATAACAGCCATTAGATTCCGCAGGAGAATCCTCAAGGGGCTGCGAACTTCATAGCTAAAGCGTTACAACAGAATGCGACCCATCGTCTATGATGCTGCCCAGCGCCGACTCTCCGAGGTCCGTTCGAGAGGACTGGACAAGAGGTGGGCCGGTATCATGGACAAGTACTGCAAACGGCTGCAAGTTGCATGAAGAGCCACCATATAGGGCATTTCGTGGCATGTTGCATGCGGCCCCCGAGCCGCACTGTCCTTCCAAAGTCCTATCCGGAGTGTTAAAGATGTACTATTGTGATGATTGTGGGGACCGTACTTACTACCCAAGCTCAGAAAAGTGTAGGGGGTATTCCACTACGTTGCTTCATGTGCCTCCAATACGACTTCCATTTCGTTCGCGTCTTGAGACGTTCCAGTTTGCGAAGACGCGGTATAGACATCAGCACCAGAAGCTAATGAGTCAATGAGGATTGCAAGCCGTGAGCTCGACATGCCAGGCTCCTGTGTAAACTAATTCAATATTGTTCTGGGCTGCAACACAATCTGTCACATACCTTGCGAATTTCCACCAAGTCCTCTTTGAAAGCGTCCGCTACCGACGCCATCCAGAACCTTCGAAATTTTGAGCGAAGGAGCTGTTCATTTTGAAGATGCTCATCACCCGAGGGCAGAAAAGAGGGGATGCTGGCTGGCGGTGGGGTAGGCGAGGGTGACCTTTGTATTGGACGCGTGTTTGCAGTCGTTAATTGCGTAGTTGCTGCGGCAGGGGCGGGTGAAGACGATGCTTCACTGCTTGAGTCAGAATCACTATCTGATGAAGATTCTTCTGAGCTGCTTTCTGGCTGTTGCGGTTGAGGAACGGGAACTTTTCTCGCCACAGGCCGGGCAACCCCATTCGAGCTCTCCGAGTCGGATCCCGACGAGGACGAAGATGAGGATGAAGATGAAGCAACACGCCGTTTGCGCTTCCTTGTACGTTTCCTGGCGGCCGCTCCTCCGGTGGCTGCTGGTGCCATGGCGAGTAGGGATGCAGTTGCGCACTACGTACAAATGTGGCTGCAGCAGGTGAAGTTTCTCTTAGACGCCCATAGATAATTTCCACGGCGTATGCCGCCAAGCTCTGGATTGGCTTCCTCGACTCGGTTTCATTTTAAGACTTCTACTACCGCGTCAATCCATAAAATCATGGCCGGCAGGACAGTGGGGGTGCTAGGTGAGAGTGGGTTTCGTCTCATGCGTCTCTTCAGTGACAAAATCTCACTCAGGCTGCTATAGATCCTATATGCTTTGCGTCTTTATCCTTCGCTAAGCCCGTAACCCAGGCGGCGGCCAACTGGGACGAATGCTGGCTGTCCCGGCTTCGTTAATGAACGCAGACATCGTCTTTCTGGACGTCGGTGAACACACGCCTGCCAAGCAAGTCATCCAATCCAAGCCAAACAAAGCCCATGTCAACGGCGCATTCACTGATCCCGCAAAGATACGCGAACTCGCGGAGAAGGTCGACGTCTTGACCGTCGAGATCGAGCACGTCAATGCGGATGTCCTAGAGAAGATACAGCCCTCGTTATTGCTCGGCGTTCATCCTAGCCCCTCTACGATCCGAGTTATCCAGGACAAATTCAACCAGAAGCAACATCTGCAGGACCGTGGGCTACCTGTGGCCCCGTTCCTCCAGGTCGATGCCACAATTGACTCTCTCAACCATGCGTCACAAAGGCTAGGGCTCCCCCTCATGCTCAAGAGTCGTACGTTGGCTTACGACGGTAGAGGCAACTATGTCATCCGAAGTTTGTCCCAAGCCTCAGAAGCGCTGGCTGCGCTGAAAAATAAGCCCTTGTACTGTGAGAAGTGGGTCCCATTTGTGAAGGAAATAGCAGTTATGGTCGTGCGCTCGACGAACGGAGAGGTCCGATCCTATCCCGCCGTAGAAACTATCCACAAAGAAAATATCTGCCATCTCGTGTTCGCTCCGCTACGAACTCAGGATCCAGTCATCCCGGATCGCGCGCGTTCGATCGCTGAGGCCGCGATTCGAACATTTGAGGGCGCCGGCATTTTTGGTGTTGAAATGTTCCTTCTCGCAGACGGTAAGTGCGTCTATGCACCCTTCGTTCGTGAGACTAACACAATCTATCAACAGGCAGTATATATCTGAATGAAATAGCTCCGAGACCGCACAACTCTGGTCACTATACCATTGAGGCATGTGAAACATCTCAATACGAGAATCATTTGCGAGCTATCTTGTCCCTCCCCCTGGGATCAACTGCAATGAAGGTCCCCGCGGCGGCTATGCTCAATATTCTGGGCGCATCGGACAGCCTCGATGACATCCGAAAGTTTGCAGAATTTGCATTGACCGTCCCAGGCGCTACAACGCATCTGTACGGAAAGGGGGAATCACGTAAAGGTCGCAAGATGGGACATATCACGGTCGTCGCGAATTCTGAAGCTGAGCTTCGAGAACGTCTGAGACCTTTACTGAAGAATATCCCTGGCGCTAATCCGCACGAAGTAACTCTATACGCTCCTCCGTCGCCCTCATCTGGGCACTCACACAAATTCCCGTTGGTTGGTGTGATAATGGGTTCCGATTCGGACCTCCCCGTGATGCTTCCCGCTGCTCGAATGCTAGACAAGTTCGAGGTGCCGTACGAGCTAACGATCGTTTCGGCGCACCGCACTCCTGATCGCATGGTCAACTATGCCCGCACAGCCGCTGCAAGAGGTCTCAAGGTGATTATCGCCGGTGCTGGGGGTTCCGCACACTTGCCTGGCATGGTGGCGGCCATGACTGCATTGCCGGTCATAGGTGTGCCCGTGAAGGGTAGTGTTTTGGACGGAGTGGACTCTTTGCATAGTATTGTGCAGATGCCGGTATGTTTGCTATCTGGCTGTGACGTCGTGGATGATGTTGACCGTTCTTCTAGCGAGGTATACCGGTCGCGACGGTCGCCATCAACAATGGTACCAATGCCGGTTTACTTGCGGTTCGAATGCTTACGGTAGCAATGCCTGAACTGGCGCGGGCGATGGAGGATTATCTGAAGGGGCTAGAAAAAGAGGTACTCGGTAAAGTTGAGACGTTGGAAGAGGTAGGGTGGGAGGACTACGAGGTGAAGAAGTAGAATACGAAGCACAGTGTCACGGTAGCAGTGTGAATGTACAACATGCTTGCAGCCGAGCTGCGTCAAGGGTGTTATCCCTGTACTGCGGTTCGTCGATGGTGAGGCCGGTGGGAGATGGCCCCTTTCTAGTGTGTCTGAATCACGCGTTTGTGGGGAGCGCCGCTGGGCTGCTGCCGAGATCAGGGATTTGATTGGTACCGGCGATTTCTGGGCTGCAAACGATATCTACGCAGAACGCGTCTCGGGCTCTGTAGGTTCGCCGTTCGACATGATGTAAGGTGTGTTCTTATCCAACCTCTCACACGCAGCGCAACAAAGAAGTTTACATATACGCGTCCCAGACATGCATCCAGCAGAGCTCTCCCCCGCTCTTGCGGTTCACTCTCCAGCCCACCTTTCGGCGACGGTTGACCGCTCATGGCGTATCAGGCTGACGACTTTCCCAACCATGGTTTAGCCACGCCGACCAACGAGCCTCTCGTACCGCCAGAGCCTGCTCGGTTCAGTGCGATCTCGCCCTCGCTGGCAAATACAAGCACGAATACCTCTTTCATAGGGAGCCCTATGGCGGAACAGGCCGAACCTATCCTCACGACGACTGCGGAGCCTACGAACTACGACGAAAAGGCTGCGGAGCCGCGTGCACGTCCCCGACGGCGATGGCCTATCATCGCACTCGCTGCTTTGGTCGCCGCGGTTGTGATAGCTTTGGCGGTGGCTCTTCCGGTCACCCTCGTGCATCACAAACACAGCTCCGGTTCCGGGGGATCTGGTAGTACAGGCGGGTCGGCTTCCAATCCTGAATCGCCTACAGGAGCTGTTACCGGAGGGAACGGCACCCTCATCACGACTGAGGACGGCACGACGTTCACTTATGTGAACAACTTTGGCGGAACATGTGAGCCCGTGTTCTCTGTAACATTGATATCCTAGCGCTGACCTTCCACAGGGGTTGACGACCCCCGGGATCCCTTCAACAGCAGCGCTCGCCCGCAGTCGTACACGCCGTCGTTGGATGAACCATGGGTGTGGGGTCAGGACCTTATTCGAGGTGTGTCCATCTGCACAGAGTGTGCCCTTTGTGTGTCTCAGGCCAATTGATCGACGGTGCTAAGGTGTAAACCTTGGAGGATGGCTGATCACGGAGCCATTCATCGTCCCCGCGCTCTACGAAAAGTACCAGAACACGACGCCGCAAGCCGTTGACGAGTGGACGCTCAGTGTCGCCATGCGCAACGACACGAGCCCAGGGGGTGGCATCGGTCAGCTTGAGGACCATTACAAGACGTTCATTGTGGGCATTCCTCAGCTCATTCGGGGATTCGCGCAGATGCTCACTCTCTTCCTTCACAGACCGAACAGGACTTTGCTCAAATCGCGGCTGCCGGGCTGAACTGGGTGCGCCTCCCTGTGCCTTACTGGGCGATCGATGTATGGCCCGGAGAACCGTTCCTCGCGCACACGGCATGGACGTATGCCCTCAAGGGACTCAAGTGGGCTCGCAAATACGGCCTACGAGTCTACCTCGAGCTGCACACAGCGCCAGGTTCGCAGAACGGGTTAAACCATTCTGGTCGCCTGGGACCCATCAACTTCTTGAACGGTCCCATGGGCGTCGCCAACGCGCAACGCACTACAGAGTACATTCGTGTGCTCACTGAGTTTATCAGTCAGCCAGAGTACGAGCCCGTTGTGCAGGCGTTCGGGCTTATCAATGAGCCGCTCATGGGAATTATTGGCCGAGATGTGCTGGATAGCTTGTGAGTGCGTCTATTTCTGTCCGCACCCCAAGATGCTAAGGCCTGGTCGGCCGGTAGCTATCTCGAGTCGTACAACATGATTCGCAATATTGTAAGCTTCATCCTACATCAACAGGTATTTTAATCATTGGCGCCTCACACCGTCACCAGACTGGCATCGGCAAGGGGGCCTCTATCGTGCTCCATGATGGATTCCTGGGTCTCACACCCTGGAAGGGCTTTATGACTGGTGCTGACGTATGTTTGTCGCGTTGTATTGGCACGATAACCGCGTTCTCACGCCCCTTGTCCCAACTGACAGCGCCTTGTTCTCGACACACACCCGTACATCGTGCGTCACCGTCTGTCTTTCTTATCCAGAGTTCGGTGCTGATAGTAACTTTGTGGATGCCAGGCCTTCGGAGGCGGTCTCGACCAACCCCTTGACCACTGGCCTACAGCAGCGTGCCAGGCATTCCAAACCAACCAGTCCAACATTGACTTCGGGCCTACCATCACCGGCGAGTTCAGCGCAGCGATCAACGATGTAAGTAGTCCTCGCCGTTATCTTTTGACGTGGTTACTGACGTAGGCTAAATAGTGCGGCAAATGGCTCAAGAATGTAGGAGCTACTGCTAGTTTCCCGGATTGCGGGCCGTGGGACGACTGGCCATCGTGGACGCAAGATATGAAGGACGGTATCAAGCAGTTTGTCATGGCTAGCATGGATGCCATGCATATGCCTGGCTACTTCTTTTGGACGTGGAAGGTGTGACTTCATTTCCAGCGCGTTCATGAAGATCCCGCTGATCGCGTTCATCTCCTGGCGCAGATTGGCAACTCGACCGACACAGGCATAGAATCGTCACCGATGTGGTCATACCAGCTTGGTCTCCAGAATGGCTGGATGCCGACAGATCCTCGAGACGCCGTCGGGACGTGCACGACCCTGAACGTCCCCTTCGCAGTCAACTTCACTGGACCTTTCCCATCGTGGCAGACAGGTGGCTCAGGTGCTGGTTCCATCGACCCAGCTGCGACAGCCACGATTGAGGAGTATCCTCCGACACTGTCGAATGCAAACAACGCAAACCCTACCCTCCTCCCTGTGTACACCGCAGCCAGTGCCAACCCGACGCTCCCCGTCGGGGTGTTCTCGGGTGCGACGGCTTCCGTTGGCAGTGGTTGGGCAGATCCGCAGGACACCGGTCTTGCTCCCGCGCCCGTCCCAGGATGCGTGTATCCCGACGCATGGAATGCTCCCCCGGATTCAACGGCCTTCCTCTGTGGCACTGCAGCGGCGACTGCGACTCCCCCGCCATCACGTTAGACACGATTAGACTTCATGACGCGTCCATACTATTTGCATATCCTAAGGACACTACGCTGTGCCTTCGTACATTTTATCTACATACGGACAATCCGGAATGTTTTGCTCACTGACACTGTATATACGATATTGGACGCTATTTGTATATTCTTGCACACAGAGCCGGCTATTTGTTTGAATACAGTTCTGCTGCAACATCAGGCATGATAATCCTATTGAGTGCCTGTCGCCTTGCCGTCGTTACCTGCGACGCGCAAAGTACATTTAGAGGCCAGTCATGGACGAATTCAAGATTGGATTCTCGAATGCCCACAGTAGGCGCCTCTATTGCGTCTCACCGTCGACCGTGTCATTGCTGCCAGTACTGTACCGACTACGACCACGCATACACAGTTAATTGCCGACTAGCAAAAATACTGTGTATACTAGCGCAATGACTTACTTGAGATTCAATGCCCTCTCGTTAGAGCTCGTCATATATGTCCTTGAACATCTGGACTACCAAGACCTTCTCAACTGCAGACAGGTGGCGTATTTGCTTCATTTTTGCCATTCCACTTCAATAGTTAATGATTTGGTATACTGCTGCTTCTGCTATATTAGCTCTCTCACCGGTTCAAGGATGCGATTGATAACCACATCCCCTTTCAATACCAGGGAGCACTCCGCATTGCAGGTCTTTCGGACAACCCAAACAATAGCCTCTCCACCTTCCAGAAACTCACTCTGCTTATTGACCATCACAACAGTTGGTTCTCTCCATTCTCGCTCGGAGCTGAGAAACGATCATATCCTCCGCGCAATGTGCCGGTGTGGAAACTTGCAGGCAATGTTCTAGCTCAGAGCAGAGGCCGAGACGAGATCGAGTTCACGCAGTTGCCGACCCGGATTCGTGGTGACGTGCGGGAGAAGACGTGGACGACGCGATTACAGTACCCACATGTTTATTTTGCGATGGATCCCAGTCAGGATCTTCTTATTACTGTGCAGCCATGGTCTCCTGTAGACCAGTGAGTATAAAGTTCACCTGCATGGCAGCCTGCTGACTTATTTTCCACAAATTGGCCCTGTCTCTCCTGATTTAGGCGTGTGCGTGTTTGCATACTTACCATGTCGACCGGACAGAATCACCCTGAGGCGCAAGCTTCTGTGGTTTCACTCCAAGTCTGGGACGGGCATGAGATACACTATGAAATTCGCATCAACGGGCCATACTTCAGTGTGTTGGTGACAGAAAGCGGGCCGCAACCATGTCTCATAGTATGGAACTGGAAGACAGGGGCCGAAGAATATGTAAGACCACCGCGAATCCTATAAGCCCCTTCATTCGGACTCACCATATTCGCAGATCAACGCAGGATTACACTTTTCCTTCATATGGGTCAGCGACACCTGCTTTCTGATTGTGCAGCTTAAATCGGCGTACACCCTTGGAAGCGTGACGTTGCTCCTGGTGAATTTGCTGGATTTGGACTCGTCCTGGACCTTCTCATTGCCAGCTCTCGCGGCAGGCGCATCTGCAAGCGAGATTGAGCTTGTTGGCGAACCTGCAATGACGTGGAAGTCGTCTGCTAAGTTGGGAGACGACTTGTCCCCGTTTCAAACCACAAGGGACAACGGCCTGATCATACTCAGGTTACACATGCAGTCCGACTTCGACGTCTGCTTGACTTTCTCCTTCCTTTCGTCTGACCTACTGCGCTTTGCCGAGGATAGGGCCCGCGGAATGAACAGGTTCTCAATATTTATCCCGTGGCACTTATGGGGCCCACAGCACACTCGCGCAAGTTGTCTGAATACGTGGGACTACACGTGGTCATGCACCGTTTCCGGCCTCAAACACGCCTTCTTACAGACCGCGGAAGGCTCTGCCAGGCTGGTGGTGAGGGATTTCAATCCACTGCACGTACTGTGGCAATCACACATACGCGAACACAACGCCTCTCAGTGTACCGCTCTTCATCCCTTACCGGCGGACGCACGAGGTAGGGTAACGGTTGTGGAGAGTTCTCATCGTACGGACCAGATATTCAAGGATTATTTCCTGGGAGAGCTGGAAACATCGGTGCCATATGTACAATGGGCCAGTGCATGGGATCTGCAGCCAAGCGACCGTGTCATGATCAGTGAGGACTGGGTTGTCGTTGTGAAGGTGCGTGCCATGGTGTATGGTGTTCGTCATGTCACTCAATTCTTTTATTGGACCGCATCTAGCAACATGAGAGTGACCTTGAGATATATCCGTTACGATGAAACAAAGTCAATCTATCTGACATCTCACTCTTCATTATCACGCGGGAAACGTACAATACATGCCTTTGAGAATCGGGATGTCTGTCTTGGGGCAAACCAGTAGTCGATATTCCAGAACGACATAGGACGAGAAAGCCAGAGGTCGACGAACTCTCGACCTTGCACGCGGTAGCCTATAGATTACATTCACTGCGGAACCCCAGAAGAATTTGGGTCCAAGTAGTCTCCGACTTGACAAGTATTCAGAGATTAGTCGGAGCTGAATTCCATTTGATTCGCCTCGGGATCATCAACGAAAAGGCCACCGACTCCGATCTATTCAGGTACGAATTGCTAGCCGGTTCGGAGACTATCATGCTACGACTCTACCGTACTTACGAGCTACTTGCCTCCTTATTGCACAGGATTTGGTTCTGAATCCATTCTGAGTTGGCAGAAATTCCCACCTCCGAGCCTCCAAATTGCACTGCCATTAATTGAATATTTGATTATATTCATGTATGTAAGCCTCATATATAACTGTTACTGGTTCGCTCGCATCCGTGGCCAGCCCCAGTATATTTGCCTCCGGACTGTACAGTAAGTCAGCCACTGGTTAAGCTATGCCAGGCGGGTACCCACATACCTTGTCCAAGTTCGCCATCCCTCCCAGATGCCCCCTGAACCCCCGGCAGACCCGTCCCAGACGGCCAGTACGCCCAGCCTGGGTGACACCCATCTTGAGCACGGCACCCGTTATCCCCCTCTGCCTGATAGCTCTCCATTCAGAGCTCACATGCACGGCATGGCGTATCCCCCTGATGTCTCACCAGGCTATAGCCACCAGCTGTCAGCCTTCGGACCGCACCATGACAGCCGCGGTTACTCACTACCATATTTTCCCGCATCGCATGGTCATCCACAGCAGGGGATGTATCCTGGAATGCATCCTTTAGCGGTTAGTTTATGAGTAATCCCAGTTAATGACGTACTAATATTTACTATCTCATCTCCTCTCAGGTCTCCGGTCCACAGGTCGGGCTGGATTATCGTGCCTTTCCGAGCTCTGTGGGGACAGTTCTGCCGACACCAGGTGAGGCGGGAGCCATGGCCGTGCATGCACCTACCGTCCTGCCGCATATGTCAGCACCTATGAACCCCAGTGCTCCACCGGCGCAGCTTACCACTGTTCATGTTGGACAAGCTACTGCAAGCATCACTTGTCACGGAGACTGGTCACGTGACGTGTAGGGATTACTCTAATCTCAAAACACCGTAAGGTGTGATCCTCTTATTCAGAGAAAGACAGCTAGTAAGCTGTACGCAAATCTAGCCCTAGCCCAGTAAAGACCAAATGATATTAGTAAGGAAATACAATACAAAGGTAACTAAAGGCTTACCTAGCCCAGTAAAGACCAAAAGGTCGAGATGAGGGCTAGGAGCGAAGGAGGCCGGGTATTTATACTACTGGAGGCTGCGCACGGACCACTTTAGGGTAGGACAATAAAGACAATAGAGCGTGGCAGCGAGACAATAGGACAATAGTGCGGCGCGACAATAGAAG
>MU278388.1:0-152401 GCA_022385755.1 Trametopsis cervina | reverse complement strand
TACATGGCTTCAGTCTTTAACATTGACCGGGCACTTGCCGAGTTTTTCGACAACGTCCGCGGATTCCGACACTTACAGAAGCAATGCGGTGTCCTTATCTCCGGGTCTTTCGCCCTGCAGTTTTTGGGACGGTTCAGATACGAGGGTTCCGATCTTGATCTTTTTCTACCCATGCACTCCCGGATCCGCCTGGCCATGTGGCTTGAGACACAAGGCTACGTTTTCTGTCCGAGGGAAACGCAACCTGCAGATATCCGGTCAGCACTCTGTGATGAACGAGGAGGAGACGGAGTGAACAACTACGTATATCCTTATGCCGGTATCTTTGCTGTTGTCACATTCAGGAAAGAGCGTAGTGCCGAGGGATTGCCATCTGTTGTGCAATTGATAGTTGCGTGGCGGACTCCAATGGAGGTAATTCTTGGGTTTCACTCTAGTAAGTGTTGTCCACTGTCATGGGTTGCTTTACTGAAGGTCTTCGTCAACAGCATGCGTCCTCAATGTCATCACATTCGACACAGCCTATTCTTTGTATCCACAAGCAACATATGAAGATATGTGCAACCTGGTCTTGCTCGACACCCCTTCTCGAGCGGCAGCGTTAGAGAAGTACTCGCGCCGGGGTTGGTCGTTGATTCGGCGTTTGGAACTGCCTCAGTTCGATCTCGATTGCCCATTCCGGTCCCTCCATGACCATCGTACCTGGAGATTACCTCTTTGCAGGGGCGAAGAGACAGGAGTAGGAGAAAACATCCATCCAGCGACCCTCACTAGCTGGAAGTTAGAGCGCACACCCTCAGCCAGAGCACGGATAACGTTCTACATTGTCTCCGATTACGCGCGACTGTTCCCCACTGTGATTGCGGATGATTCAATCCTAGCGAAACTACAACAAGTGCTGGGCAGCTCGGCTGGTCTACCATCTACTGAACGACAATTTTGGCCATCGATGCAAACTGAACGGTCTAGGTATGTACTACCACAACGCTCATACTCTAACTAACGTTTGTTCAGTTCAACTCAGCGTCTGGCTACGCTAATTACAAGATGGCTAAGCGTGCAGTGAAACGCCATGCATGGCACAGTTCAGCGGTGCGTCCAGTTAGCTGGCACCGACTCCTTTTCTGTATTCATCCTGGCTTTACAGGCGAGCTTTGACAAATAACTAGTGTATTTATGCGTATTGCTACATAAGGTCGTGCGTTGAACATCGCAAAAATTTACGTACCTTTGAGTCACAACTCTTGCTCTGATGTACAATTCCCTTTGCGCAAATAAGTACAGAGTCACCCTGGTGGGCGTACAGTATGGCATGCTGTGGTAAGAGCGTGGTGGCTGAGAGATATATATGAGTGTTCCACGGCCTAGACGTAGCAAACACGAGGTACATTACCAGATACTTGAGTGCGGGGGAACCTTGCACGACATTTTTGATTCTGTCTAGGTCGATGAGGGAGGTTCTGCATATTGGCCATGAAGGGAGGTGAATGGCGAAAAGAGGACGAAAGTAAGTGTGCATGGCGCAGTTAGCTCCTATGTATATCCGTGTGGGCGAGTTCACGATCGTAGCTTTTACGGCTGAACTTAATCTGACCCCTAGAAAATATTGTCACTTGGTTAAATACGACGTCGCTCGACCGAGGAGAGCGTGAGTTATGGAAAACTTATCCCCTCCATGTATCGTCGTGCTTGTCCGCCACCTCTCGTTCACAGATGTGCTCAACCTACATGCAACATGCCGAAGTCTGAACATTGCTTGCAAAGCTCTCGTATTCGCAGAGCTGAGTGTACGGTGTAACTCTACGAAATTCGTCGATCTCTGTCTATGGTTGGATCAACACCCTGCTATTGCAGCTTTTGTTATCCACTTACGCTTCACCGGTCGACCTCGTGGCATGCCTGTCGCCCGCCGCAGTGTCAAGCCGTCCATGTCTTGGTCGCAAGTGACGGATGTTCTAACGCGGCTTCCCTCTCTCCGTCAAGTCTCTCTGACATGGTTATCCCTGTTCCATAACGCTGCCAACTTCACAACCTACCGCTCCTCACCACCAACCACCCTTCCTTTTGGAGTTACGAAGCCCTCCACAAAAATCTTCAGCTCAATGACTGCCGCCCACATTCCCATCCTCACCTTCGATTGCGTCGAGCCCCATCAAACTGCCCACAGTTGCAATCCACGGATCTGTGTAGCAAATAAACTGCGTGTTGTACGCTCCGCAAGTGCCTTACAGCTATTATATGTTCATGGACTGGCCTCTTTCGTATGCGAAGACATCCCCAGCCGTGACCTGCATCTGGTGGCCCAGATCGTAATGCAGAACACCACCAGCCTACACACGGTCGCCCTCACCCTGGCCAGAGGCACAGATGGTTTGTTAAACTACCTCTCTTCTTGATAAGTTTACTGACATCTTCATCCGTAGTCCCCTCTACGTGGAAATCACTTGTGTTCCACTGCTGTACTGCCCTTCACAGCGTCGCGATTTGCTTGCCACTGAATATCTGGACATCATCTGAACATGCGAACACGCTTGTTCAATGCTTGTCGGGATTTATTGCGGTTTTGCCGAAGTCGCTATACAGATTAACCATTGAGTTGGATTTTCTGGATTGGTATGATGTCGTGTCGTATACGAGCATTATTGAGCGAGTACAGTGGGGGGTCGTACAAGAGGAGATAGCTACCGTTGTCGGGCTCACGGAGCTCAGGTGGATCATTGTGCATAAAACGTCAGAGCCAGTTAGTACTAACGATTTGTTGGCGATAAAGGACATTTTTATTATAGAGTTACAATCGGCTGTTAGACCAGGATGTATGGTATCTGTATCCAGCCGTATCGCATAATATACTGTTCATCGTCATCTCTTCCTAATCATTTCTGCTTTCGTGCAAACATCTACATGAGAAAACTAGCACACGTCGTGCGACCAACGCAGCCCGTGCAGTTACTCTCTTGACCATCTTGACAACAACTGCACATGCCACAACGCGCAACGTAGAGTGCCAGTAATTGTACGTTCACTACCATACTTTGTACCCTGCGCGATAACATTGTTATGCACTGGCCGCTCTAGCGCGGTTTGCAACTTCACGGAGTGCCACAGTTGCGATCAGCGGGGTCGAAACAGTGTGCGAGCACTTGCCCGAAAATGGCTGCACACCGGATGAGCTCATAACACCAGAGAGTACGTGTGCCGTGAATATCAACACGCTCTTTCACAATGATCCCAACAGAACTTTGTCGTAGCAATCAGGTGACACCATCCATGGACATGGGAAGCGACGCTACCATACCTTGTAATTCGTCTGCAGAACAAGCAAGCACGTCTGTCGAAGACGTTGCTCCAAATAGCGTGGCAAGACGTACTCCGGCAACAGTACAAGATACTAACAATCACTGTGGAACGGAGAGTCAGTGATTTGAACGGAATTTGTCACTGACTTGCGCGCGTCAAACGGGTTTTCGGTGAAAACTCAGTGAACTCCATAATTCAGTGATATCGCTCGGATTTTCACTGACAATTCTTCAACTGTATTCTTCCGTGATTTGTACCGACTCTGAATCAGACTCGGCTCACCTTGTCACAGAGGACCGTTACAACAAATTTTCATCGAAGGCGCCAAACCAATATCCTCACATCTTAAGACCTGGCAACATCCGCATTAGCTCACAAACCCACTCTGAGACTCTCCGCCCGGTTACCTATGCAGCGCGGGCGGGGTAAGCATTGTGTTCTGCCCGCCCATGATGCATTTGGGCTACTGCTGGGGCTCAGGTTGGCTGACGCCGTAGATGGCGGTGCACATCCCCTTGCGTTCCTTTTGGACAATACCTGCAAACTCGCTGGACCAGGGCGCACCCGACTCACTTTGGCCTCAGTGACATCCCGGGCGCTCGAGAAGGTTTGGATGTGTCCCCCACAGCCCTCAGGCCGACAATAGGATGGGAAGCAGCGCGCGCACTCACCAGGGTACCAAGGTGAGCAGTTCAGTATATCTGCGTGCGAGCTGGAAGGCGCAGTCAGCAACGCGCCACTGCACGGCGGCGCAGGACATGTAGAGGGACATGTTCATGCATGTAGTGTGTATGTGCCAGGCAGTCTGCATCGCACACACAGCCCAGACGGGGCAGACGCGAGCACAGCACAGTGCGGCGAGGAAACGAATAACTTGTCACTATGTGATGAGAACAAACCGTAATGACCGCGCACGTCACGGAAGGCGAGGCGGTACTATGGATGCAGAAGCAGACGGTTGAACGGGCCTATGGAATTGGTGCGCGGTGACTGTCTGGCTATGAATGCTTGTTGAATGTGTCGGCATGCTTGTACTCTTATCATTCACAGTGGTAGAGTACTGTTAGTACGGTATGTGCACTATATGTAAGGAGAAAGAGATAAGACTGCTTGTGAATTTCACCGAATACAAGAGTGAAATGATAGGAAGCTATACAGTGAGATAACCTAATGCAATACACTGACTTCGTCAGTGAATTCCACTCACCTCATCTCCTGTGTCACGGGCGCTACGAAACAGTGAATCGTTCGTATTTTCAATTAAACGTGCGATCGCACACTCAGTGGAGATAACTGACATCTGGTGCTGAATTTCATTCTTAATTA
This sequence comes from Trametopsis cervina, assembly GCA_022385755.1. Lineage (NCBI taxonomy): Eukaryota > Fungi > Basidiomycota > Agaricomycetes > Polyporales > Irpicaceae > Trametopsis > Trametopsis cervina. The sequence continues at coordinate 147,778 of MU278388.1, read as the reverse complement.
CAGTACCTTTAACCGAGGGCGTTCGTTCTTTTCGCGCATCCACTGGTCAGCACCTTTCACAGACTTTCGGGCGCATAATCGATTGAATGGTATGTGGGAAATGATGCTACGAAAAATCCGAGGAAGAAATCAGGAACGTCAGTGCCTCCAGGTGTCATTCGCGCCGCATAACGTGCAGTTGTGCTAGTACAGATCAGCTTTAGTCTACGAAATGTATGTTAGAGCGCGACGTAAATGTAATTTCTGCCGGTTGAAGTTACATTAGCAGCTATGATTTCTGTTCTTCACTGGGTTGAGACGACGGCGGGCGCTCCCTAGAACATGTGGTTGCATGCACTCTGCCCTTATGTCATCTTCTTGTCGACAGACTACGCGCTGCCGATCACCACTTCACTCAAGCCACTCGCATCTTCGACACATCCTCTACACATGGACTCTAGTACACCTGCGCTAGGATTTCTCGGCGATCGGGCTCTAAGCCATTTGGTTTCACTCACCGAACGGTGGCGTGCCGACTCCACGGCAGAAGAAACAGACAAAGAACTGATCGAGGAGCTGATGTTGGGTATAGTAAGTTGAAATAACAATGCGTTGTACCAGAGTTAATGGATCGTGAAGGCTGCGCTTGCGCAGTTCAATAAAACTGAGAGTACGACGGCCGCTATGGACGCAGCACGGAGAGTGGTCACTACAGGTGTACGAAAATGGGTGCACACCAAATGGGCGCACGATACCAGAGAATACATCCTGCGCGAGCATAATATCGACCTATTCAACAAATTGATATTCGACTTCGACACGGAGGTGGAGAAACTGTTCCAACAGGTCAGAACGGGGCAGATGAGTACGGAAGACTTCCGTATGCAGCACACCCGTTTGAAACAGCTGTACAACTGTGAGTTGTTGCAGAGAGAACTTACCGCATTTCTGATTTCATGATCACTCGACAGTAATCCCGGAGGAACTCAGACCGAAACCGACGGAGGCCACTGTTGGCGCGTCCTCCGGCATAACGGTGGTTCCAGAACAGGCAGGGCGAGCTAATACAACAACTCCTCACAACGACGACGGGTACCGAACCAATATTATCGAGAAAAAGAAATTTGCAGCTGTGTATCGGAGATATCCGCGCTACATTCAAGACAATTTCTCCCAGGGGGACCTGGAGCGAGCGTTTGCGGATGAGGCATGGCCAACAGGCCCGTACGTCAAATACAAACGTTCAAAGGGTCAGCCAATGGTAAGTCCAGCTACGTTCGATGTCTGGGTTATTCACTTATCCACATGTTATATTGTGCAGTGCCATGAATGCACCGCTCTGCCTGACGTTGCGATCTGTGTGTATCTGAAGGAAGGTACCCAATGCTTCCAGTGTAAGATTGACGACAAGCCGTGCACATCGTCTCTAACTGCGGTGGAAACGACTTTGCAAGCTTCAAACGTGGCTGGCACCAGTGCAAACACGCAAGGTTTGTTAAAACCTGTCGATTCTACTATTTCTTATCTCACCGTCGGTGCCTCTGAAACAGACGAGGGGAGCGACATACTTTTGGCGCCGACAACAAATCAAGCATCTACCGTAATCAGTTCTGTGGTGGACGAAACAGGTTCCGCGAATACTACGCAGCTACTGACAGCTGTGCGACACGAAAAGTCGCAATTACGCGCACATCTAGCTGTATTACAATGGGAGTTGGACGATATGGAGACAAACGAGGGACACGACGCGACGGATGCTTGACCAGCGTATGTTGCAATTACCGGCGTACCCTGTTATGTATGTATATAAAAAGAAATCTGATTAACGACTTGCTACTCTATTCTATCGACAACTGTCCGTGTGTGGTACCCATTCAGCTACGTGTGGGTCATGTCCATAGCCTTCGCTCCATACTTCAGAAGGTTAGTTTCCAACATATCCAGCCTGATCAGTCTACGTTCTATCAATGCCATCTTAGCCCGCAAAATACCCTTCCTATCCTCAACCGCAGTAACGTGCGCAGGGTTCGAAGGAGAGACTTGCGGGTTGTGCGCGGAAGTTGTCGTTGCGGGAGTCGCAGACCTTGACAGGTCAGATCGAATGGTTTGCGTAACAGTTGCAACGGCGGCTTTAGAACCGGTGGCAGCTCTAGAGATAGGTATGACTTCGACGGGTGTCGGCGCTTTGCGTTTGCCAGTGGTTTCTATCGATGCCTTCATCTTGGGCGTAAGAATGCGACCTATAATCTGCGGGTAAATGATCGGACGGAAAAGGAGAGAACAACTGGGTCCTACGTCTTTTAGCCTGCGGCTCCGAGTCAGTCAATTCGAGCGGGTTCTGCTCAACGCATGGTTGTCCGTTTATCTGACACAAGATGCAAATTTCCCGTCCGTCGCTGTACACGCACGCCTGAACCGACGGAGAAGCCTCACAAGCCTGGCACTGGAAAGGCGGTTACAACGAGAGTTACAGAAAACAAACCGACTCACCATCCGTTTCAACCCATTCCTTGGTACAGAAATGAATAGATGCCGAGGCCACTGCGCCATGTCCTGAAACCCCCGACGAAAGGTGTCCAACGTGAATGATGCTTGAACAAATGGCGGGTAACCGGCATAGCGAGAAACTTGTGGATCTACCTCTGCAGGCACTGGCGATATTGCCTGAGCTACCGCTGCCGTGTCAGCAGTGGCTGCGTCGTGCATGACCGCGTCGACCTGTGCTTGAGACGCATCCATACCGAATATGTAGTTGTCGAAGGTCAAGAGCAGTCGGGTGTGGGCGCTCCGCAGCAAAGTAGCATCCGCGAGTTCGGACCGCTCGAACATAACGGCGGAACAGTTAATTCACCACATCTCACTTACGGATACGGAAATTTTTCGTGGATTTCTATTGTCTGGTTTGTGCGCCACCTGTGGCTGAGCAACAACTTCACTTGGGTACGTGAAATCGGCAAGTTCACCGACGGGCGCTACATAACCTAAACACGCGTTCTAAGTCTCATCTCATCTTTCTCTCTGATCTGACACCCAGTACGCACTGGTACTTCCATCACACACTCTCAAATGGACGACCCTGAAGACTCAATTCAATTCCTGATCAACAGAGCGGAAGCGGACGTTCAGAGTCAGTGCAGAACTGCGTTGGAAAACCCGGGCGACGAGAACGCCACAAAGGGCGCAATCGACGAGATTGTGAAATCGTTGGTAAGTCACCCTTGTCACGCGTGTGTTGGTCTCACAATTCTGCAGAACACATACACGTTGGTGTCAGGAAACAAAGCCAGCGATGTGGTGACTACGCACGCGTTCAACGTGATCGCAAAGATCGCGATGCAGTGGGAGGCCAGCAGCTGGGTTGGGGAGATTCGTACTTTATTACGCGATAAGTGGGATTACAATTGGGTCATAGGTAAGTTGTACGTTACATAGGTCAGTGCTACCGTTGTGCCTAATCTAATACTCAGTTCAACCGGAACTCGAGCCCGCCGACAATGTTTCCGTGACGGAGGAAGAGGTCTCCAGTAGCGAAGCAAGAGTGAAGCGTAACGCAAAGACCAGTACGTAACGTTAAAGAAAGAAAAGATGTCTGTGGTATTAATGGAAGTCGCTCAGGACGTACAAAAAGGTCCAAAGGAAAACGCGTTGTGACGCCAGCTAGGACCTCTCGCCGTCTTCGCGCCAAATCCGTCAACTCGAACGAAAACGACGGTACAGCTAGGTTGCCTGAGCGGGGCGAGAACAACGCCCGCGAAACAATTCCTCAGGCCCCACGCGCGCGATCTGCAAACAACTCGCCTTCCCCAACGGATGCTGGTCCTGCATTCACAATTGAGGGATTGGTCGGGGGAATGCTGAGCGCAGGCTTTGCGGTACCCTTTGCATTAGCTGAAAGCAGGGCGGCGGCGGACGGGTCCAGTGAAAACACTACACCGCTTGACGGAGGGCGTACCTTACGCTCAGTTAGACGTTTGCTCGCGGACCTCGAACACGACATTGCGGTGATGCAGTGGCAGGCAAGGAATCTGCGAGCTTTGGAATCGTCTCTGTTGGGACCGGCGGTGAATGTCAACGGCGCGTGAGATTAATGTTAGCTAGTTAGCTGTACATGTGCATATGGAACAATTTATTGCAAACTGCAAACTTCGATCTGCAACATGCTATCGGGCCGGGCGTGCCCCCGCAGCGCCGTTATCCCCCAAGTAAATCATTGTGGGAAAGTATGCCAACGCGCTGCAATGACGATTGATTTTGGCACCGGGTTTATCACCCCTTCCATTGCGAGAGCACCTTGAAGCACCTGTTTACCTCGGTATGCATTGTTTTAGAATCCCGCTTGAAAAATGCTAATCTTTGGCGATGCTACCTAATTTCACCGTGCTTAATGACGTCATTGAGCCCGCAGAGTCTCGGTATGACGAGCTGAAGCTCAGACCGCTCTACATGGACGGTGAGGTGCAGCTGTACAGTACTACAGCGGAGCTACAACCCTATTTGGTCAGGTATATCTCAATGCCCGGCCCCGTCTGCGAGCTGCCATTAGGCTTCGGCCAACTTGTCTTTGCTCATCCCACCAACATCACGCTTGGGTCCGATCGAGGACCAACGGTAAGTTCTCCTGATTGCATAAACCAGACACGGAACCATTCTCATGAACACTAGACTGGTCTTGATTTTGCCGACGTACGGTGCGGCTGTACAGTGAGAGTCTAGATGAGCCGCTGAAGCAGAGCAATTACATGCCCTTGTTTAGCCTCGTTCTCGTCAGTCATGCTCTTGTTGCTCATCAATACGGTCAGTCTCCCCACGTACTCCTCTCGCTAAACTCACTTGTGTTAGGGTCACTCATTCCTCCATGAGCCCGAGGACATCGTTGTCCACATCGCCTCTGCAGGCTTGGCAGTGACACCTTCCCCTGCGCCGACCCACACACGCTTGCATCTGAAATCAGCGGGCAGCTATTCCTCATCAATGCGCACAATCTCATGCGCCCGACTCTCGGTATCACGCTTTGGCAACCGCATACATCCATTGATTGGCCTCCTCTCGACTGTGTGAATATATGCTGTTTCCGTAGACTACAGAATGAGATGTGTACTAGAAAAGAAAATGAATAATCATATTTTCGCATATTCGACTGTGCGCAATCTTAAGCAACCCTAGATAAATTGGTCAACACAATCCATATTCGGGCTGTACCAATGCAACGGGTGGTAAAACATGATATTGGCTCTGCCGGAAATGCCATGGTGTGGAAAACCCAGTGTCAGAAATGATATTGCACGGTGAGAGTGGCCAACTATCAAATATGCGCGACCCTGCGCTGCAACTCCAGCCCTCGGTGGTCAGAATATATATTGCAAGGTTAGGGTTACCTATATAGGTCAAGTTAGATCTAATTTTTGTTTTTCCGGCGATGTACGTTGAGAGAAGTCAATTGATCTCCCTGCTACAGCTGAGATTTGCGATGGCGGCGTCTATTGTTGTCCTGAGCTTAAGCCACTGGCACGTTCAACTCTCCGTAGTGGCAACACATCCTGGTCTCGCACACACTCCGCGGACAGCGTGACTGGGGAATTGTGTCTGATGGCAGTCTTATTCTCGCAGCCTCCCTTGTCTGTAGTGGAAGCCCACGCATTAGCCGGCTTCTGCGCTGCTTCCTATGTTGGCATTCTCTACGTTTTACAGCAAACACGAATCAGCTACAGGACCGAATCTGCCCAGGATCAAGCAAAGGAAAGGGCACGACGAAGAGATGACCCGGACGTAATTCGTGCGAGGCTCATTGCGGTTTCTATAAGCACTGTCCTCAGCTGTGTTCTCGTGTTCGGTGCGGTACGACATGTTTCTGGTGGCAATGAGGTTCGTCTTTTTCAACAGTAGCTTCTGTTGTATTAAAACATGCCACAGAGAACCTCTGCGATACTCGCATCAACGTGGATTCGTCTGGGACTGACTTCAGCACCCATTCTACCTTGTCTCGTCGCGCCGGTGCTATACAGTGGCCCCCTTTATGTGGCATTCTTGTCTGGAACTTTGCCACTACAGCGGGGCTGGAGTATAAAGTGGAATGTAACTCCAGTGTTTACGACCTGGATAGGGTGGCGGAACTATATCATTGTGAGCACTGCCCCAGGTTCACATAAAGTACTGAGTTAATGTATGCACTGTAGGCCCCTGCGACAGAGGAGACTGTCTTCCGAGCATGTGTTCTAGCCTTATATCACATGGCTGGTGTTTCTTCGAACAAACTGATTTTTCTCAGCCCTTTGTGGTTTGGTCTTGCGCACGTTCACCACGGCTGGGAGATATACTATCGTCTAGGCTGTACTCGGCAAGCGATGCAGAACGCTGCCATGTCTGTTCGTGCGTAGTTGAACCGCGACATACTAACCAAATCTAATACTTCCCTTTGTAGTCTTTCAACTAGCGTACACTACGCTGTTCGGATTTCATTGTGCTTACCTTTTCTTGAGAACTGGGTCACTCTTACCACCCGTCGCGTCACACATATTTTGCAACATAATGGGCCTCCCTGGGTTTGGATCAGACGTTGCACAGTATCCTCACAGACGCACCGGTATGTCAGATACATTTGTGTTGTATCAATGTATTGACGCAGCGTTGCAGCCATTATAGCTATGTATATTATTGGCATAGTCGGCTACATTTATACCCTGCGCAGCTGGACTACGGGAGACAGAGGATTATACTGGACGCCACCAGGCAGCTCTGTCATATATTGATTTTATTGTTACAGTTTGCTATCCCCCGAGACATAGCTCGAAGTCGTACACCTGGATGGCTGCCTTTAGATCCACGCCCTTCTCCGCCACAGCAAGTCTGCTATCTTGTCGCGTTTAGGTGTGACCCATTATCCACATAAGACGTTATGTGTACCGCGCTCACTCGGCTTGTGTTAATTACCCCGGCATCGTGAGTCAGCAGCTACGCCAAGCTATTCGACCATGGTGCACAGGTAGTCGCTGTGCAAGACGCTTTACAGGCTCGAAGCTTGGCTCTCGCTCGGCGGGGCTGAAGTGGGTCGGCACACGATAGTTGTGATGAACGGGCAGATGACCACCTCTACCTCAGCAGTATACTGTCAATGTATACCTTGCATGTGAACCTTGGCATATCTCGTTATGGTCCGCTGCTCTATATCTCAGACCTACTTGACTCAACTGTGCCGAGAACTCGAGACCAATCGGCAACGCCAAGCGTAACGCACTTCGCCTCCGGTCATTAACGTCCGGTAGGACGCTGATGTTTGTTTCCCCTGGCCGTGGCTATGCTGCTATAGTGGTACATCATCAATTATACACGAAGGCTGTAGCACGTAAGGCGATTCTGGTTCAGTGGTGAGTCGGCCCGGTTATCCCGGACCATGCTGTGGCGTTTAAGTGCCTGAGGCACAGCCACCACCGACATCCCTTTGCAGTGTGCGCATTACTGGACTCAGTACTCACAGCACTGCTGGCGCTCACATGGTCCTAGGAGCTGAAAAGCACAGTCTGTTACAGACTTCGCTTTGATCCGTTTCAATCCGGACAACGCGTGCATATACATTTTGATGGCACAAGTGGTACTGCCCCCGTCTGCCGACAGGGCTCTAACCGCCATGATTGCACAGCCGACAAGATCCTGAATGCAAGCCAGGTACCTAGCGACCTGCGAGCCCCGCGTATTTGCCTAACTGGTGCCAATTACATTCGATCGTTGCTCTTTCTGGAAAGTTTCCTTCACCACCGGACGACACATGCTGTTCCAACATACAGTATGTGGCGCCCAGGTCATTAGACGTATATATAGGAGTACTGTTCTCACAGTCATACCCCACATACCAGCAACAGCTTTCATCACCCTCTCATACCCTCTACCACGCTCCTCATACAATGGACGGATCAACAGTTGTCGGCGGGCCCCTCTCTCACATAGGAGATGCTGAGTACCTCAATGATGGCCGCTCGAACCACTCTCCGAAGAAGCCTTTACCAGGGAAGGCTGGGTTTGGTGCGCCGGTCATACCCCACTTTGGCGAAACTGCCGATTACATGGAGTCGGATCGACAGTTCTTCGTGAGCATAGGCAAAGATGGGCTCATCTCCGCGTTGAACAAACTGGACGAGCAACTTCGACGGGTACGTTATATATCCTCTACCTCGCACGATGGTGAACTCACCGCTATGTCATATTATAGTCAAACAAAGGCCACATACTGTCGAGCAAGGTTAGCTTTGGATTGCATATGGGTGTCTCCATGTTCGCTAACTGGACTTTCGACACCAGACCCCGACAGACTGGATAGGGCGAGAAATAACTCCCGGACAACTGGGTCTTATCAACCATGGTGGGCTACCGAAGATCCTTACTCGTCCTGGACGTTACCCTGGGTATCCTCTGCGCAACTGGTGGGCCCGAGAGTGGTGTGGAACTCAAGGGTGTAAGCGATCACACAGCCTTGTACAATATCCTATAGCTCACGCGTTGATCTTCAGTGTCCGATACCGTGATTTCATTCCGCGGGCTCACTGTTGTGCAAGTATCGCAGAATCAGGTATGTGTAAGGTATTTCACTCTTTACGATCACCAAACTGACTTCATATCAGGCGGCTGTAGTATCTGACCCTCAGGTATCACCCTACCAATACAGGGTGTCATGGATGAACATGCTAACATTTTCCCTAGAATCACATCTTCGTGATCAAGAACTCCGGTTTCGTTGCCTATGCCGTCGAAGGATCATATGATGTTCTCGCTATCGTCGACCAGACCCACTTGTCAAGCCCATGGAAGGATACCACCACCGGAGCTACGCTCGGATGGTAGGCCTTTTTTCATACTTATTATCGCGAATCGGCATCTCAAGATGTTTCAGGACGGATGAGGTGACCATGACCAGCTCAACCGGGTCGCACAAATCGAAGAGCTACGTCGTGGCCTTGTTGTGAGTCTCATGCTCTCTTTTCTAAGTCCCGCGAAATTCAAATTCATCACCACGGCCAGCTTGAACATCCCGGCGAACAACTGTGCCATCCTTCAGAGGGGCGACGACCTCGAGCTGCTTCCTGCCGGGCAGCATTATATCACAAACCCTAACGTGACGCTCCGGGGCATGTACACGCTGGGAGAGAATCAGAAGGAGATGCCCACCAAGGACATGTAAGCGCATTCCTGGCAAAGATGACACCTGGCTGACCAATTCCACTTCTAGTTTCACACGAGACCAAGTACCCGTCGGCCTGACGATATACCTGAAGTGGTACGTATAATACTCAATCCATCGTCACCTTAGCTCGCAGGGACTGACCTATGATGCAGGCAATTGACGGAACCGCTCAAGCTTGCCAAGCATGGTTATACGACGCCGTACGACGCTCTGAGAGACAAGGCTCAGTCCATCCTCACTCAGATCGTCGCCCATCGTAAGTCATGTCGCACCGGTGCTACCGCATAGGACTAAGAGAGCGCTTACTCCGTACAGTCGATTACAGCTCCATGGTGAAGCAGCGATCGCTAGGCCCCGAGGACATCACCGAAGGGAACGACGCTTCGTCTGCTTTCCTTGACGCACTTCGTACACACGCCATGGACGATCTCCACCTCGCTGCGCTCGAATACGGTATCGTACTGAAGGACCTTGGTGCGTGCACACGATTTGCTTCAATCTCATATAACTAACTGCGTTCTTGCAGCCGTCATCGACCGTCAGTTCAAGGGTGATATTGCTCACACCATGGACAAGTTGACCACGAGGGCGTTGCAGGCGCAGGTTGAGGCTGCTGTGCGTATAGCTGCATCTTGCGAGAGATTCTATTGCTAAATGCGGTCCTATCTGCACAGAACGTTGACCGTGAGAACAGTAACAAGATTAAGCAGGAAGAAGGTGCTCTCTCAGTCGCCCGAGTCAAGGCACAGGCCCTCAACGTCAGTCTAACATGCGCACTTCATCACGACGTCAAACTTACCATTTCCCTTCTTAGACTCAAGCCGACGCCGAAGCCTACAGTGTCGTCGCGGCCGCGCGCGCCCAAGCCGAACGTCTCTGTATCGAAGCCGACGCCCAAGCACGAGCCACCAAAGTCGCCGCCGAAGCCGAGGCAGAGGCCGTACGCATTAAGGCGGCGGCGGACGCGCAGGTGCTCGACCAGTTCGCGCGTGAGATGGAGCTGCGCCGGATGGACGTCGCGCGCGTGCAGGCGTTCGGGTCGAAGACCGTGTTTGTGCCCACTGAAGGCCTCGGTGCGCAGATGGGCGACTTAATGTCCAAGTCGTTGGCGGCAGGTATGGGTCTGCGGGCGAGTGGTGCTCCGGCGGTCGCGCCATAGTGCGATTCACGTATTATCTTATACCCCCGCCCTTGAGCAGAGGCAGACCGTGAAGTATACCTTTAAACACTTATGGACGATCCCACTCGCACGCTCCTTTCCTCTCTGATTTTCATTTACGGATTGTATCATACAGTAACAGACAGTAATAGAATGCTATCATAATCAGGTTCCTCCGCATCAGATGAAGAGTAGGGTTTGACCGAGGAGTGAGAGAATCTTAATGCGTTGTTCATCACCAGTGACCCAGCATTGGAATTTGGTTGTACACGTTTTCACGTTTACTGGCACACTTGTCAGAGCAGTTGTTCGGTTTCGGGCACAACAAAACTTAAGGCGGGAGATGGCATCGCACGTTGGAGACATCTGTGAGAGACCTCGAGTGATATCTTCGTCCGTGTGCGGGAGCCCAATATCCAAAAGTAAAGGGCTTAGAGTCTAGTAATTTTCTCAGCATCGCAGCTTCAGCCACGCTTCTATGTAAAGGTGCATTCCATCCGTGTGTGGCCATCAGCTATGTGAAAAATGTAGATGAGCAACACCCACTCATACACTGGCAAGACTTGGAAAGTTCAGTCAACACTGAGTGTTCTTTCAATGGGATGGCCGCCTCGAGGCATTACGTCCGGTATGATGAATGTTGTTCGATGATGATGGCCTGCGGAGACAGGCATCGAGCCACCTATATATACATACGCATAAGCTATGGGCTGCAGCAATTCCCGCAAGTCCCAGTTGAAGCCATGTCTGCTCGCAGAGGAAGTTTTGTACCTCAGGCTGTTTCGCTCGCTTCTAAGCAGCTTTGCAGTCTCTTGTATCCATCCGCTCTCACCATCTTGACCGCACTTATCCTCCGCCGCTGGTCCTCCACCGAGGTTGCCTCCAATTTATCGGCAGCAAAGATAGCGTTTGCTGCCTTCCTCGTCGTCCCATTCCTGAAGCTGAAGCTGCGCGAGCTCGTCGAGTGGTGGAAGGCCGCCCAGCTCGGCGGGGTGTTTCCGCCCCGGATTCAAGGGAAGTCGATCGCAAACATGGACATTCTGGCTACCGTACTGGAGAGCGTACAGAACGGGTTCCTTAGTACGTCCGCTTTTGTTGAGCACGTCTGCGTTCTGACGGGCGAGGACCATGGGCAGGTGAATTCATGTGGGAGAAGTTCCAGATGGTCGACCAGACCCTCGAGATGTATATCCTCTGGGAGAGGACGTACTTTACTTCTGATGTTAACATCGTGAAGGCGAGTTCCAAGTTGCTTATGTGGTCATTCCAGGATGACATCGGTACTTCGTTGGCAGTATATTTTGACGACAGAGCCTCAAGATTTCGTAAAAGGTACGTTGTATAACGTACCCGGTCCAGAGTGGCTGGTCTCACAAGGTTTCTTCAGGGGAGACATTCGACGCCTTCATGCAGTCCGTCCTAGGCACAGGTGTGTTCAATTCAGATGGTAAGCTCTTGTCATCCAAATATAATGGTATGTGCTCACCATCCTCAGGGGACATGTGGAAGTAGGTGAAGTCCACCAGCAGCTCCGAGAGGCGCATTCGATGCGTATGCACTGATTCTGTCCACCCTGTTCAGGTTTCATCGGTCAATGACACGGCCGTTCTTCACAAGGGACCGGATCAGCCACTTCACCCTGTTCAATCAACACGCCGGTACGCATCACGTGATTACGTCATCGGCTCTCAACTCGATCAACTCATCGTTACTTGCCTCTTAGAACATGCCATCAGGAAGATTAAGAGTAGGCTGCACGAGGGATACGCTTTCAACTTCCAGGTATATTACCAGCTATTTTAATGGCGCTGCAGATCCTAATGCTCTGACATATAGGACGTTGTATCTCGTTTCACCCTTGATTCTGCGAGCGAGTTCCTCTTCGGCGCATGTGTCGATAGCCTCAATACTTCTCTCCCCTATCCACACCATGCTCCTGCGCATCTACAGTACCGCAAAAAAGCAACCTCCGAAGAGTTCACCACCGCTTTTGCTGAAGCGCAAGACGCCATCGCAGACCGCGTGAGGCTTGGTTGGGCTTGGCCATGGTATGAGCTCTTCCGCGACAAGACGGCCGCGCCGATGCGCGTTGTCGACGGGTATCTCACCCCGATCGTGCAAGCAGCATTGGTGAAGGCTCAGGAGGAGCGCAAGGCGGGCGTGGGCGATTTGGAAGGTGAGATCGGGGAAGACGACACACTACTTGATCATCTTGCGAGGCTCATTGATGGTTCGTCAGGTGGTGCATCTTCATATGTCGGCTGTGCTTGACGCTCTCCTTTGGAACAGATCCAAAAATTCTACGAGACGAAGTGCTTAATATTCTAATTGCCGGGCGTGATGCTGTAAGTCTGTCGCCGTTCACCATACGCAGAGCACACTCACTCACTCTACTTCAGTTAGCTGTGGTGCTCACTATCACCGTCTATTTTCTTTCCCAATATCCGGATGTTATGAAACGTCTTCGTGAAGAGGTCTTGGCCAAGGTTGGCTCCGCCCGCCCGCCAGATTACGATGATATTCGCGAACTTAAGTACCTCAGAGCGGTCCTCAATGGTACGTCACTTTCCCAATCTATAGGCTCCCCCGCTCACCTGCGTCTCTCTCAGAGACTATGAGGCTATATCCTGTTGTGTGAGTACTGTAGACGCTCTCCTCATTTTCTGCTAAGCTGATTATTATCGTTCCGCAGTCCATGGAATCTTCGGTGAGTAAACGACCGGAGCAGCTGCCACCGACGTCCTCAGAATCGTTTTATAGCTTCCCTACGAAGGACACGCTTGTTCCTACCTCTGATCCTACCAAGCCCATCTTCGTCCCCGCCAATACGCCGTAAGCCTATCCACACTTTCTCGCCACACGCGCTGTCTTCTCATTTCTGCTGCAGGATTATGTACTCAGTACACTGCATGCACCGCTCTACAGAATACTGGGGCCCCGACGGTTCGTCCACCTTCTTGTCTATCGCATCTTCACTCACACTCCCACAGCCGAGGAGTTCGACCCGGACCGTTTCCTCGACGAACGCCTGCAGAAGTATCTGATCGCGAACCCGTTCATCTTCCTCCCGTTCAACGCAGGCCCCCGCATCTGCCTCGGACAGCAGTTCGCGTACAACGAGATGTCTTTTTTCCTCGTCAAGCTCGTGCAGCAGTTCGAGAGTATCTCATTCGACGAGGCGGCCTTCCCTCCGGGGAGTCTACCAAATCCGGCCTGGAGAGGCTCGCCGGGGAGGAAAGGCATGGAGCGCTTCTGGCCCAAGTCGCACCTTACGCTGTATCCAAATGTACGTCGATTCTTTGTTGATCTGGTCAGCATAAGTGCCAAGAGTGCGCTGACGGTGTGGATCGTTCGTAGGGCGGCATGTGGGTACGGATGACCGAGGCGCGCTCGGACGAGCTCGAGACGGAGAGCTCAGCGAACGGTCGTGTCGCTGAGAGGTAACGTATAGACGAACGGGCAGACTTGCTTCCACCGATCTGTGGACGGGTGTGCGTTATATTATGATAGAATTCAACGGTCGGTTTCGACTCGAGTTTCAGAGCCAAAAAAAAGTTCCATGAGGGAGTGTACAGCAGAACGATGGGCACGGCAACAGACAGACGGCGTCGCTCGTACATCTGGACGTAAGTAAGTCGGCACGTGCTAACAATTGACTAGCAGGGCGAGGGAGTCGGAGTGCCAAACGGTGTAGCCCTGCTCGATCGGGTCACAGCGAACCCAGAACGCATCGTCACTGACATCACTGACACTTCTTTCCTTCCCGTCATCATTGTATGACTTCAGCTCTTCCTTGACTCCTTCCTCTTTTGGAATGCAACCACTGCAATATATAAGGACCGCCGTAGTCGTCGTTGGGTTGATCAGTCTTTTGCCCCCAACCGTCAAGGTGAGCATCGTCTTGTTATTCCTTGGACTATTCTCAGTCGCCCGTTCGCTATTGACTATCCATCACAGGCGCTCTCCTGCACTCTATGGTAGGGATCGTCATCTTCCGCCGTCGGCGCGACCCCTCGTGGGTCTTGTGCACCGTCTGCACCACACCTTGCCAAAGTGTATGCGCCATTCGCGTCTTTTAGCCCTCTGTGACTCATCTGGGCCCTCAACACCCACTTCATCTTGCCCTCTCCTCTCTGTCTGTCACCACCCGTGGACTTCTTTCGATCCACCTCGACGACTTGGTCAATGCGAAGTTACAACCTCTTGAAACGGGTACAATATATCTTCCATAAGGCTTACTCCGTCGGTGTTGCTCGATATTCTCTACCATGAGAGTCTGAAATGTCGACTGAAGAACACCCTACTCCCGTTGGCTGTGCGGCGACGCTAGAACTGTCTTGAAATTGCCGTTAACCTCCGTTACATCGTCTTCCCTGCATCCCGTCTCCCTCTCGCTGTCACAGATATGCAATGCGAAAACGGCTTTCCGACATCGCCTTCACGATGCCTTGGCTAGGCCCGGCCTCGCCACGATTGTTTGTCGGTGGCCTTCCGTAGCAACCGACGTTCTGCGCCATCTGCTCCACCCGTCGTAGGGTTTTGTGCACTGTCTGTGCTACCCCTTGCCGCGCCGTCTGCGTTACCTCTCTTCGGGGTGTTTTGCTGCGTTTGCGCCTTTCGGGGTCTCATGCATTGCCTGTGCTACCCCTTTCTTGGCCGTAGGCACCATCTGCGCCATCTGCACCACCTCTTGCCGGGGTGTATGCGTCGTTTCGCCATCCGGTCCCCCGTGCCCAATCTGGGCTGGCCTTCGATGCCTGCTTCATCTCGCCCTCTCCTCTGTTCGGACCAAACTACGAATATCATGTGCTCTTAGCTCGACGACTTCGACGCTCCTGTCAGCGCGAAGTTACAGGCTCTTACCCCAGCCTCTCGAACTGGATACAGCCTGCCTTCCATAGGGCACACACTCCAACAAAGTTGTTTGACATACTCCATCATCCCGCCGAATCCCTCATATCGACTGGAGAGCATTCTAGCTCTGTTGGCTGTGAAGCAATGCTGGAGCTGCCATAGATTTTGACATCAGCCCTCGATACACTGTCTTCCCTGCACCCTGCCTGCCTCTCGTTGTCGGAGACGTTCAACACGAGAACGACTTCTGGACACCGCCTTCGCCATGCTCTGGCGCGATCCAGCCATGTCATGATCGTCTGTCGGTGGCCCTCCCTCAAACTACCCGATAGGGAATACCCTTTTACGCCGTCTGCGCTCTGCACAGTCTGTGCCACATCCTTTGCGCCGTATGCGCCGTATGCACTGTCTGTGCTACTTCCATTGAGGTGTTGCGTCGTTTGCGCCACCTTTTGGGGAGCACTATCTGTGCTGCTTGTTGTTCGGGTGTCGTGCTTGTCCCACCTGTGGTTCGGGTGTCGTGCTTGTCCCACCTGTGGTTCGGGTGTTGTGCTTGTCCCACCTGTTCTGAGGGTGTTGTGCTTGTCCCACCTGTTCTGAGGGTGCCGTGCTTGTCCCACCCGTTCTGAGGGTGCTGTGCTTGTCCCACCCGTTCTGAGGGTGCTGTGCTTGTCCCACCCGTTCTGAGGTGTCGTGCATGACCCACCTCTTTGCGCTGTCTGCGCTGGTAGCACTATCTGTGCTACCTGTTGTTCGGGTGTTGTGCGTGTCCCACCTGTTGTTTGGGTGTTGTGCTTGTCCCACCTGTTACTAGGTGTTGTGCTTGTCCCACCTCTTTGCGCTGTCTGCGCCGTGTGCACTATCTATGCCACCTCTTCCTGGGCACTCTGCGCTGTCTGCGCTGCCCGGTCTGCTGAGCCCGGTCTGGGCCAGCCCGTCCGGCCGATGATGTTGCACCCTCGTTGAGTACCATCTACAAGCAGTTCTGCTGGATAGTATGCTGCTGATCTGTTGCCTCTGCAGGCGAACTCCGTGCCTCTGCGCACTGGTCCTACCGCTCAAGGGATGAAAACTACCTTCAGTGCGTCCAGTCCGACGACAATAGACCCACGCACCCGCAGCCTAGAGATGGGGGGAGTTTTGACGGACAGTGGGGGACCACTGGCCGGATTCCTGCTACCGCAAGAGGCAAAGCCCAGGGGACTATTGTCCACCACATGGGTAGCAGGTTTAGATCCCCGTCTCTACCGTTCATCCGGCAAGGCATCCCAGTCTTTGAGCGTGTCCTCACACTGGTTCATGTACACACTAGCTGCACGTCCTCCTACGAATGATAACACTGTTCGTGTTTGCAGCAAAACGGGGCCGTTGGACACTTTCTCTCTCTCATACATACTTCCCAGATGTGTGTAATAAGGTAATTATTGCGCATATAGTCAGCTCGCTAACATTGGCAATAGAGGTAGAGAACAAATCCCTACTGCCTTATCCTCTTCAGCGACGCGAGCGGCGTGTCGAACAACGACGCCGCTAGACGAGCTACCCCTCTCGCTCGAGCTTTCTCGACGACAAGGGGCCTCCTGAACCAAACAAAACCGCTCTTACACCGTGTACTCCAGGACCGACAAACCTGGTTGGTAGCCAAGGACTTCGCGACGGCCCTGCCGCGCACAGGTCAGCTCTATTTGTGTCGGATGTCCAGAGTCAGGCATCATTTAACGCTGGGCATCGTGCGTTATTAACGGTAGATACAAGACGCGTATGCGGATGAAGCTCTTGTACCCCTCTCGCAGAGTTCAATAGCCCCCTATTCCTCGGCTAGTCTTCCAGACCAGCGCGACAACACCCACGGCTGTATAAAAGCAGGCACGTCGTCGCTGTAGCTGTGTGTCCCCCATCTTCGCCTTCGCCTTCGCCCTCTTCTAATTTCGTTGCATGTCGACCGGCGTTGTGCTCTTGTAGATGTAACTTTTTTACCACCTTCCTCCCTCCTTTTCCCTCCTTCTCCCCTCAGGTCTCTGCTCGCACTCTACTGGGTATCTCTGGGTTTCTCTTGCTGGGTGGCTCGACCTGGACGGCTGGCGTGCTTTGGATGACTGGGGACACACTGGACGACCGGCGGACTCGACCTGGAAGATTGGCGAACGGCACTCCAATTCAAGACGGATCAACTCTGGGATGTCGGGCTTGCTGGCGACTGGACTGGCGATGTACTGGACTGCACGGGCCGCACTACGTCTCTGGCATCGCCTGGGCACCGTGTGGGCGAGATTCGTCTGAATATTGAGCTTCAAGATGTGTGAGCATGAGCGTGATCGACCCAGCTGTGACCCCATTGAGATCGACCCGATTTGAGTGACGGCGACTGCTTCAACCTGCAATGACCTGAGTGACGACTATTAACTTTATGTTTGAGCGTGTGCGATACTCAACAGCGTGTTTCACGTCTCGACCTTCACAGCGCGGATATTAGGCCTAGTGATATAGCATACAGTAGACACACGTACCTCCTCGAGCTCTTTCCTCGACTTCTCCAGGACATCACACCTCCAAATCAACCACAAGTACCGTCTGACGTCTCTCGGTCAGATCGCGCCCATTTTCTCGTACACTAATCACTGACGTCCTTCGCAGCATACCGACATACCGTATACCACGCCGTTCGAAAAAAGTGGCGAAGAAGGTACGTCCCGAGGGAGGGCAAAACTACGATTTTGCGGTTCTGTCCTGGCGCGGACCTCTTCGTTGGTCCTCGGGATGAGTACCCTTTGGCTCGCTAGTTTGGCGTGGCAGTCGAGGGGGAAACCAACACGCGCCTTAACTTTCTTGCTTTTGTTATTTTGTTATTTGCTAACGAGTTAGTTTTTGCAGATATCAAGAAGGCGGGTCGACAGAGAGAGGAGTCATCCTAGCTGTGAGTCCCGTTTGACTGCATTTCTTGGTTGTGCTCGTGCGATGGACAATTTAGGCTGCTGCGGCGTAAGCAAAGCTGCATACTGATTGGTTTATAGCATACCGACGGAGTTTTACGTCCTTGTTTTTGACGAATGAGCAGTAAACAAGGTGCGTCCTGAGGGCCACCGAGGCCACCGTGCGCGGTTTCGCTGGTCCTCAGGTCTCGCTTGTCTGCTGGTCTTCAAGTGCGGCGGGTGAGGGAGAAAACTGACATGCGCCTCAGTTTCTTGCTTGTGTGCATCCGATCTGCTGGCTCATGAGTGGATTGTGGAGTACAGACATCGAGAGGGAGATTCGCAAAATGTACTGTGTCGGTGAACGGTGATTGCACGTCGTGCACGTGTTCCCGCGATCTGACGGCCCACGTGATCGCGTCGATGGTACGATGGCACTCGCAATTTCCTTTGTCCTTCGGCTCATTCCAATACAACGCATCTTGCAAAAGATACAGTAAACATTTCGAAGCCTCGTTTCGTGTGGAGAGACAACTCTGACAGGAAAAGGCTGTCGTGGTCCTTACAGAGCCTGTGGGGTCTTTGGCCAGAAGATTAGAACGCGACGAACACCCTGGCCATGGCGAAAGAAGGACAACAGCGGACAACGGCGACGGAGTGGGGTAGATCAAGAGACCGCCATTGAGGTATACGACTTCGGAAGCATGAACTTCGAGAGCATGAACTTCGGAGCTTGAAGGCCGACGCTTCGTCATTAACTGTACGCCGGAAACACGACGTTGCGGCCTCCGCCACTACCTCTGCTGCAATGCATTTCCCCTATTTTATAACCACGCCCCTCCCCAAATATGCATCTTACGTTCGAGGAGGTGACAACATGCCCCCAGCTACCCTCAAGAAGTTCTCCGCGAATTGTATTGCCTACATGTTAGCTAATTATATCCCTGCGAGTGTCAACACGAGCCACATGGGTTTCTAACTGAATTTCAGAGCTCCAAGCGCACTGGGACTTGCATACCCTTCGGACATTTCTAAAGTACGTCTGCTAACGTTTTAGTATACTTCGGTTGATGACACGGCTCATCGCAGAACGTCAATCATCGTTATTCTGGTCGCTTTCCGTGGCGACGGTATTTTCACTCCCGCAATCCCCATCGTTGTAGCCTTGGTCTTGATCACCTCCTCCGTAACTGTTGTCACTGTCGCCGGCATCCACGCCCCCATTCTCGTTCTCGTTCTCGCTGGACGCATCCAAACGCTCGCTTTCATCATGCTGACTCTCTTCACTGTCATCATTGTCGGTGTTCTCGTCGTCGAAATCGGGGAAGAACTGCCATGATGGCTTCCGAGAATTCTGCCAAGCCTTATCCAATTCATCATCTAATCCAATGTATTAGTAGAGCTGAGAACGAGTTCGCCTTGCAAAACGCACCACTAACGTCGTCCACATCTCTGAGGTACCGTGACTCGTGGCGAGTGCTTGCCTCTGTTTCGTCATCCTGCACATCATGGTCAGCTGCTACCTCATGGGTGTACCAGCATGCACAACACACCGGACTCCATTCAAACCCGCTGGCAACTAGGGCATTCCGAATTTTCTCCGTATGAGCTTTGGCCATCCAGTCGAGGGACTCTCCGCCATCATGGGTCTCGAAGAATTCTCTGAGGCGTCCCTGTATTCCCGCCATTCGATCCTCGTGAAACTTTCGCAGGCGTTGTAGGAAAGCAGCAAATCGCAGAGCATCTATTGGCTCCGCCAGGTCGAATTTGTTCACACTGAGTGTCAGCACACACACCAGCTGTAAAGTACGTCATTTATATAGGTGCCCTTGAGATTATTCACTTACTCACCCCATCGTATTTTTTGTCTGTGTCGGAATTCATCCATGCAAGGATTAACTTGCCAATGCTTCCTCGTGTGATCAGGCCGAATACAGGCTGGTCTTTGAGTGCGACTGCGGCCATAAACTTCACTGCTGACACTAGCGACATCATGCATTCGTTGTCTGCTCGCCTAGTATTCTCGCCTGGCTTTGCGTGGTGGACGATTAGGGTTGGAAGCCAAGGGGTCGGATTCTAGTGCACACAGTAAGCACATTATCAAGAGAATATATGCGTGTCACTTACTACATCCGCAGGACTCCCGGTGGTCAATGTACGAAAGTGGCACATCATTTTGTGCCGTACGACGTCATCCATACCAGCTGTATCAACAGGAACACTCAAGAGAAGATCGTATGGTACTTCAACAGGTTCCTGACAGGCATGCGATAGTATTCCTTGTTGTATTTCAAATGGAGACCGGAATTTATTGGCTGATTCGTTAAGCTCTATCGCATATTGGATTGCTCGGTGGCAGGTTTTTCCTACTTGGGTCATAACCCGTTTCAGTCGAGCGTTGTCGTTAAGCCTTGCACCTGTGCACAATTGAAAGTGCTGTGTCCCGATAAAGGAGGAGTAATCGAAGGTCGAACAGTCGTATTTATTGGCATAAGCAGGCTCCGCTCCGACGTTAGCGAGAGCAGTATCATTTCGTGGAAGATTGAGCACCCCTGAAGGACTGAGAATTGTCAACGAAGAGCGTACATACTGTTCGGTGATCCACTCACTGTATCATTCCGCGACTCGCATCCTGACTATCACAGTTGATGTACATTTTCTGCATCAGCAAATACCACTGGAAATGGGCTTCTTGTGTGTACGTAGCTGCGGCCGGGTGGGGTATATCATGGGATAGACAAAGCAAGAAGCTAATGTGACTATCAAGCGGCTGTAAAATAGGCTGCGATGTCTCCTCCGGGGGAGCGGACGGTGTGTTGCTGCATTGATCCCGCAGAAGATCTAGTGTATTGGACAGATATGATGGGACATTCATAGAATATATCTGTAGAGTCTCGGAAATCTTCGCCAAAAGTTGCAGAAATAAGTGCACTTACGTTCCTCTCTAGTTCTTCAAAGTACGGCAACTGTATAAGTTCGTCATAAAGCCTACTGTAGTCGAGCAACCACTGTTCTATAGAGTGAGAGGGCTCTGCACGGAAAAGCAACCATACTCGTCGAGCCATTCGCCAGCTGGTGAGAGACGCGATTCCGTTGTACAGTCGTTTGTTCCCACCTGTTGTGAACCTACGGTGCCGTTTAGAGAAACAAAAGTGTGATAAAGTCACTGGTTCTCACCTAAGAAGCCTAGCGTCTGGCTTTCTCGCATGGCGCTGATCTTTGTTGTTGGGACCAGGTATATCGTAGGGAACAAGTGCGTTACCGCCAACGCCACTTGTGCTCCGAGAGGTTGGTGCATTTCTATCGGGTTCACGTTCTTGGTCAGACATGTCGCTGTCAAATCGACGTCCTTGGTCAGACGCATCGCCTTCTAACTGACGTCTAGCCAGTCCTATTGGCAGGGATGTCGCATTCCGCCATGACATTATGCGAGATGCAAACGGGTCATCAGGGATGCTATCCTGAGACACAGGTGAGACACTACGAGGAGACATTGTACCTGTATCGGCGAAAGCAGAGGCGAGTGAGCATATTCGTACGATGAGAGCGGAAAATAAGAGTGCCGAGTCATTGTCCGCAAGATCAAATATGTCAAGTTCAGGGGATAGATTCGAATCCCCAGTAGATGCAATAGACGATCCCAACTGGAGTATTCGTGTATATCAGCTGCAAGAGACAAAATCCAACAAAACCTGTTCTCACCTTGGAATCGGACGATCCTACGCAAATCTGAACACGTGTATCACGTTCAGAGACTACGGACACCACTGCAAGAGGAATGCTGATGCTTAGCTCCTTTCTCTGGTTCAACGCGCTCTCTAAAACAGGGAGCAACATATCGGCATTGCTGTGAATTACCAGTGGTAATAGCACGGAGGACTGCAGCTCAGGTTCACTGACGAAGTGCAGTTCTGGCGGCACATCTAGCAGACTTTAAGTCGACGAATACAAGTAGTACGCTTCGCAGGGAGAACGCACCGTGGTCCGTTGTTTCCCATCTGTCATTGAGCGTCATCGACAACACCAGGTCCGCTGAGATTGGAGGTGCATCTCGAACCGAGGAGACACATACGTCGGAACTTGATGTAATATGGTCAGAAAACCTACTTGGAGAATGTGCAATCCACTCACTTGATCTTGCACGCATATGTATTCAAGATAACTCGCGCTATAGTCTTCAATATAACAGTCAAGCTCGAAACAGTCGGCAGCAAGCCTCCGGCTTCAGAGTCGTTACTTCCATCTGACGACAAAGTCCGCAATACCGCTGCACTCGCTAGCGTGATTGTTCTTATAGTATCGTCAAGTACTGTTGCGTCATGGAGTGCCATAGTGTCGTCTGATCGGGATGTGAGGTGGACCTGGGCAGCCATCTCCTTACAGTGTGATATGGTTGTAGAGACAAGACAGTCAATTGTCTTGGAACCGACCTGCGTATGTAGAGCTCTCGCCTAACAGTAGAAAACTTGAAGGTTGTGTTTTGTGGCGTGAGCGTTGTTGGTCAACATTCGACATGCCGTTTATGGCAAGTCGAGGGCGTCACGCCAATTTCTGCACACAGCGGCCACATGAACGGTCTCTCGATACCGGAATAGTACAGTTATGATTCTACTTGCATATTGACTGATACGAATCCCTCGTAAATACGGTCTTGTATTTGTGGCAAGGGACTCATAACAAGCACTATGGCGGAGAAGCGCATGTGAACGCTCACTGCCAGTGCTATACGGTGACCGAGATCATCCTACAAACAGCTCAGCTACGTTTGTGTCGAACGTGTAGGGCTGGCCACGATCCGCTGTTGGGCATCGAGAAGGTGTAGGGCGCGTATGGAACCGGGCCTCTTGTGCCCGCATGTACCGCAGAGTTCGACAGCCTCCTGTCCGTTGCGCGCGAGCCCATCTTCGTCTTCGCCTTACGCCTCTAACCCCCCTCCGATTCCACAGTATGTCGGCCGGCATTGTGCTCTTGTTAACGTATCTTTCTGCCACCTTCCTCCTCCCTCTTCCCTCGTGTTCGCACGTCTTCCCTTTGGTCTCACTCTACTGAAGTTCTATCTGGTTCGCTGGCGAACGTCATTCCATTCAACACGAACCGATCTTGGGATATCGGGCTCACATGCGACGGACTGGCGATAGACTACACGGGTCGCACTACGTCCCTCGGCACCCCTAGTCGCGGTGTACAGACGGCTTGCGTCGAACAGTGGCTTCGCGACGCGTGAGCGCGAGCGTATTTGAGTGGTGGCGTTTGCTTCAACCTTCGACGATCTGAGATGCGCGTTAGTGTGAGTGTGCACGATACCCGACACGGCGTACGCCCTGTACCACACGCCTTTTGGGTTCAGTCTGGTAGATTATGGTGAATGCGCGCACCCCCTCAAGCTCTCTCCTCGACTCTTACCGGACATCCTGCCTCACGATAACTCACAAGCATTGTCTAACGTCCCTCGGTCCGTCGTCGTTCATGTCCTCGCACGCGAATTACTGACCATCTTCACAGCATGAGGAGCCGCCCCAGGCACACGTTTTATTGAACTTGTTTTTCATCAGTCTCTTTTCATACGATGGATAATCCAGTTTCTGTTTCTTGACGAGGAAGCGATGTACAAGATGCGTCCTGAGGGCTTTCGAAGTCACGTCGTGCGTACTTTCGCCTGTCCTCAGAACTCGCTTGACTGCTGGTGGTGATCGAGGGAGGAAGCCGAGATGCATCTCAGTTTCTTGCTTGTATGTAGCTGGTCTGTTCACTCACGAGTGAATTGTGGAGCACAGACGTCGAGAGGTAGACACGAACCGCTCCAGACATTAGTCGTTCCGGGATGCAACGGGTTATCATATGCCAGACTTACGCATATGATTTCGCGCGGATGGTGAGCGTGAGTACTTGGTGCCGATCCTGGGTGGAGTAGCCCACAGTGCACAGGAGCTGCGGATAGCGTACGCCTGGTAATCTGCAGGACGAAGAAGCTAGCATGACTTGAGCATGATTAGATTCCGTCCGAGTATGCGATCAAGAACGACGCGTTTCTCCTGCGGCTGCTACAGTACTTCGCAAATTTCACCGCCAGGCACCACGTTTCATTTCACTGCTGGGCGGCGCGGTTGCCCACCTCGATCGCTGACGGGGGATCGAGCTGTCATTTCCGAGGAATAGGAGTACTGTAGACGTCGGTGTTGACGAGGACACAGCGCGCAGAGGGTGGATGTGGAATGCGAGCGCTGTTGATAGTGTGTGGGGTGCGGAGGGGGCAGGAGGTCAAGTGACTGTCTGATATATGTCTGTGGGAAACAGACGAAGGCTGGGTGTTTCCATCGCCGAGGTGGCCTACAAACTCCAGTCGAAGATCTCTGCGCATCCTTAGTCAGTGGCCCAGATGAAAGACAATGAAAGACAGCTGCGATGGACGTACATAGACACCTGCTATATGCAGCAGCGCATGTGGGAGCGATGTGAAGGCCGCGATTGGTGGGCAACGATTCAGATCCATGCCGCGGCCGCGACAACCTGCGAAAGTTTCGAGTTGCACAGTCATCATCGAGTCCCTCATCACCCGCTCATAAGTAATATATAGTAGTGGCTCCCGCCTCGCCATGCTCCCGCACCTCCTCTCGCATTGCATCGCATCATGCCCGCACGTAGGAGGTTCCTCGTCCCGCAGGCGATCCAGCTCGTCTCGAAGCAGCTCGCAGGCGTCCTCTACCCCTCTGTGCTGACCGCCTCGCTGCTCCTCGTCCTTCGCCGCCGTGCCCCTATCCAGATATCATCCGCGGTCATCTCCCTTGCGGCCCTCCTCACGATCCCTGTGTACAATGTCGTCCGGCTCAAGCTGCGCGAACGCTCTGAGCGCAAGAGGGCAAAGATGATGGGCGCGCCGTTCCCGCCTCGGTTCGAGGGCGAGTCGTTTGGGAGCGTCGATATTCTGTTCAAGATGATGGAGCAGGTGCAGAATGGGTTCCTCAGTACGTCTGGTGTGAGCTTTGGGCGTTCGTAGGAGGGTGTGCTGACGAGAGACGGATAGGCGAGTTCTTCTGGGCGAAGATGAAGGCCATCGGGAACACCTTCGAGCTTTATGTGCTGTGGGATAGGATCTACATCACCTCAGACGCCAACGTCGTAAAGGTGAGCGCGTTGCCTTATCCACGACTGTCCGGATAGCGCTGAACGTAGTGTATCCCAGCATGTCCTCGCGACAGAATGGCAAGACTTTGTCAAAGGTGCGTCGCGCTTCGCGTCATCTTCCGTTCACATCACTAATAATGAGTTTTAATCGCAGGGGAGATGTTCGACTCGTTCATGCGCTCCGTCCTCGGGACAGGCGTGTTCAACTCGGACGGTGAGCCTCCTCCACCCTTGCACCATCCCTCCTCTCCGCTCACTCACTTCTGCATTATCAGGCGATATGTGGAAGTACGCACTACGCACTCCTATCTCGCCCCAATAACCACCAATACTCACCCCATCGCGCTCACGCAGATTCCACCGGTCGATGACGCGCCCCTTCTTCACGCGCGACAGGATCACCGACTTTGACATATTCGATCGACACGCCGGTGAGTACCTCTACATCTGCGCATTGGTATCTTATCACTCAAGCGCTCCTGATGCTCATCCAATCCCATCACACAGAACAAGCCATAAATAAGATGAAAGAACGCTTGAACGAGGGGTACGCCGTCGACTTCCAGGTACCGTCCATCCTTCTCCCCATCCACAGCTTCCTAACACACGCACGCATATAACAGGACCTCATCGCACGCTTCACCCTCGACTCTGCAACCTCCTTCCTCTTCGGCTCCTGCGTATCCAGCCTGTCCAGCGCCCTCCCCTACCCATACAACGCCCCCTCCCACCTCAAACGTCCCCAATCCTCCACAACCCACGACTTTACCAGCCCCCACCTATCGCCCGCAGACGCATTCGCAAGCGCGTTCGCCGCCGCCCAAGACGTGATCGCGGACCGCTCGCGTATCGGGTGGGTCTGGCCGTGGCGCGAGCTGTGGACGGACCGTACGGCTGCACCGATGAAAGTTGTGGATGCGTACCTTACGCCGATTGTGGAGAGGGCGCTGGAGAGGAGGAGGGAGGAGAAGGCTGCTGGTCTTGGTGGTGTTGGTGTGGAAGGGAAGGAAGAGGAGATTGGGGAGGAGGAGACGCTGTTGGACCATTTGGTCAAGTTTGTCGATGGTACGTGTTCCCTGCGGCTGCGCAGGTGTGTACTGTATAGACTGACAGTGAGATGGGCTCGTAGACCCGGTGATTCTCCACGACGAAGTCCTCAACATCATGATCGCCGGACGCGACACGGTGCGCCCTTTCCTCTCTCCCTCCCCTATTCCTATGCTAACTCGCATTCGGGCGCACACAGACAGCAGGGATGCTCACGATGGCCGTCTACTTCCTCTCCCAACACCCCGCCGTCATGGCGCGCCTACGCGCCGAAGTCCTCGAACGCGTCGGTCCTTCACGTAGACCGGACTATGACGATATGCGCGAGATGAAGTATCTGCGGGCTGTTATCAACGGTGCGCTGCGATTTCTCCTAGAGCTTTATGGAGTGGGGTACTGATAAGCGTTGGTGTAGAGTCGATGAGGCTTTATCCTGCCGTGTGAGTCTACACGAGCCGTTATGATTTATTTCTGCTAACCTGTCGTGTAGACCATGGAACTTGCGGTACGTGACGAAGGACATGCTCATCCCCACCGACGAACCCGGAAAGCCCGTCTTTATCCCCGCCGGCACGCCACTATCGTACTCAGTGCACTGTATGCACCGACGCACGGACTACTGGGGTCCAGACGGTCAGTCCTCCTCTTCCCCTCTTCCCCT
Organism: Trametopsis cervina; assembly: GCA_022385755.1. Lineage (NCBI taxonomy): Eukaryota > Fungi > Basidiomycota > Agaricomycetes > Polyporales > Irpicaceae > Trametopsis > Trametopsis cervina. The sequence continues at coordinate 120,878 of MU278388.1, read as the reverse complement.
CTCATTGCTCATCCCTTACTTTCACACACAGCCGAAGAATTCGACCCCGACAGATTCCTCGACGCCCGCGTGCAAAAATACCTGCTCCCCAACCCATTCATCTTCCTCCCCTTCAACGCCGGCCCGCGCATCTGCCTCGGCCAGCAGTTCGCGTACAACGAGATGGGCTTCTTCCTCGTGAGGCTGGTGCAGGCGTTTGAGGGGGTGCAGTTTGAGGAGGAGGCGTTTGAGCCGAGTACGAGGCCGCCTGCTGTGTGGAGGGGGGATGGAGAGGGGAAGGGGAGGGAGGAGGGACGGAAGGGCGTTGATCGGTTTTGGGCAAAGTCGCATTTGACGATTTATTCGAGGGTGAGTGAGCTGGTTTTTGTCAGGAGGCTGTAGCTGATGGGGTGTACGTGCACAGGGCGGGATGTGGGTACGAATGACAGAGGCCTCCGAGCAGGAGGAGGCGTAAACCTCGTCCTTCGTTCATCCTGTGTCGCGCGTTGAGATCGGCGCGTGTGATGCGTAAAGGCGGGGTGAAACAAAATAAACAAACATGTAAGGGCAATGATTTGATCGAGCTATCTGAACAACAATTTGTGTATGTATTTGTAGGATATGGTTCTTGGTTGGTTGTACTATACGTACATTACTACTAGAATGACAGAATGAGCGGTGTATGTCGATAACAGCCTAAAACCGAACGGAAGAGACTGCTACTCCAGTCTGTGCACCGTGCGCCTTCGAATGAAACAAACGTGAAGTGTAGACGTCCATTGATCTCGGAACAGCATTTCCAGCACAAATTCGTGTGGGTGTATATTCGTAGGTTGTACGTACGATCCCACCGGAATGAAAGACCGAGCGGTATATGTCAGGAATAGCCTATCACAGGCGGACGGAAGAGACTGACCTTCCGAACTTGTTATGCGTTCGTCGAGGTCTCGGAACGGCATTTCCGCCACAGACTCGTGTGAGTGTATATTCGTTGGTTGTACGTACGTTCCTACCGGAATGACAGAATGAGCGGTGCGAAACAAATGGGCGTGCCGGATGTCAGGAATGGCCTATCACGGATACAGGAGAGGTTAAGCACTCCATCGTGCCGTACGCACTCCGTGAACTCGTGCATCTTATACTTCACGTAACCGCAACTCAAACCCGAACTCAACGGGAGGAGCGCACCCTCCGTGACACTCTGCATTGTCGATTGTCCGTTTGTGTGAGCAGAAATGGCTATGCAACGGCTAGCTTAGCTCTGGAATAGCAATCCACCTCCCACACGGAGTCGAGCCTGAGCATCCAACGCTAATGGCTGTATTGTCCTGTAATCCGGTGTGCGTCATGGTATGCCGTACACAGTGTACGTATTCTGTGCTGCGCGATGCGTAAAAGGTAAGGAGGTGGGCGTGCCGAGTTGTAGATCCGGTTGGCTGCTGGGATGGAGTGGGGTGGGATGAGATGCGCTTGGAGAGGTGTTTGTCTGATAAGATGAGGTGCACGTACGCAATTGATTGGTTCGAGGGTTACCGTGAGGTACTCACTCCGATAATTCCGAAGTGCGCATGCATTTGAGCACTGGGCTGAGAATGGCGGCAAAGCCTATTTTCGCAGCGTCGTGGATGCGGTGACATCGCTGAAATGGAAATGGCACCACGAGCAGCGCGAAGATCAGACTTTACAACGGTTCACTGAGCAGAAACGACGTCAGACGAGTCGGTGGAGCAATATGCCTCTCACATCGAGTCAAGCGTCCGAGGTTATTCGCATTATGCTGCGCGTCACGAGCGGTGCCTGGGATGCCGTACAGACGGGACGTAGGTGTACGTACATTGCCTTGCTGCGGGATGGATAACGTGAACGAGGTGGGCGTGCCGAGTTGTAGATCCGGCTGGTCAGACCGCTGGCATGGATCGTAGCCGGTGTGGGGCGAGTCCGTATTGGTCTTCTGCCTGCCGCACTCGGAAAGGAGTTGTCTGATTAGATGAGGTGCATGCACACGGTTGATTAATGTGGTACGACGCTTGCTTGAGGTATTCACTGTATCCGACCGGTGATGCGTTGTACGCGCGGAGCGGGAGGACACGAAGTGGGATGTGTGTTCGCGCGAATACGAACAGCCATGCCTAGCTTCCGTATAGCAATACGCGTCCCGTACGAAGTTGAGCGTCCAACGCTATTAGGCGTAGATAGATGGCGTTGTGCGTCATGAGCGTGATGTGCCGGCCGGGTCGAATGTTGGCGAGATGTGGCGTGAACGGTGTGGGGAGAGGGGTGAGTTCGTGTTGTTTCGTCCGTGGCTGAGGGAGCTAGTCAGCGCGAAACTCGGCTCGGAGGAATTTGCTTGACTCGTTTTGAGGCTGTTGTGCCCGCGAGAACTGAGCTGAGTTGCGCATGGAGTGGTGCCCGCATACATTTTAGCGGCATAGAGACAATGACAACGTTAAAGTCTCTATCGATATCTGTAGAGTGCGTGAACCACCGTAGAGTTCATCTGAGGAGTCGCAACATATCAGTCGGTGGGTAACGAAAATGTATCTCAACTCTCGCACCAGCTGCTGAGCACAGTAAGGCGATTGTCTGGTTCATCTATCCCGGACTCATTCACGCAGGGACCGACGTGCCCCTGTTGTAGATCCGGGCTGTTGACGCGTCCGGTGTGGGGGATGCCCACACGTACAGCCAAGCCAGCGTCAGGCAAAGCGTGGCAGTCGTATAGCAATATGCCTCCCGTAGGGAGTTGGGCGTCCGACGCTATTAGGCGTCCATGGATAGCGGTGTGCGTCATGAGCATGAGCGTCCCCTGGTCCTGGGATGCCGTGCAGGACGTAGCCTCTGCCGAGAGATGAGCAACGTTAACGAGACGCATGCACCCTACTGGTGTGCCTGCCGAGTCGAATGCTTATGTGTGTCGTAGCTGGTGCGGGGAGAGAGGGGTGAATCTGCGTTGTTTCATTTGTCTAATTAGATGAGAGGTGCACGTATCCAACTGATCGGTATGACGCCTCAGCTTCAGTGATTTGAGTTTCGTGGAGACAGCGACAACGTTAGTCTATATCGCCACCTATGGCGCGCGTGAGCTCTCGTACAGTGGAATTTGTTTGAGGAGCCATGACATACCAGTTCAGCCGGCTTCGAAAGTCGAAAGCGCTTCCCCACTCTTGTAGCGGCTACCGAGTTGCCTGCACTTAATGCAGGGAGCAATCGTACGTGTGTGATTGTCTGCGAGCGAATCGTCCGGGGTATGGCAAGAGCGACTCGTTGGAATACAGTAGGAGGGCTGTGTTCACGCCAGACTCGGACGGGCTCTGGTATAGCATAGCAAGAGAAGAGACCTCCTACACGCAGTTGAGTCTGAGCGTCCAACGTTAATTGCTGGATGTAATCCGGCCAGTGTGCGCCATGTGCCTGCGATGCCGTACACACCAGGCGTGGCTGTTCCGTCGTATAGTCGTTTGTGGCCGCTCGTTGTGAGCCTGTGATGCCGTGCCGTTTAGAAAGCAGAAGTGTACTACAGCGAAGCGGCCGAATTCTCACCTAGGAAGCGTGGAGTCTGGCTGTTCCACATGACGCCGATCCTCGTCGTCGTCGGAATCGGGTGTACTGTATCATGGAGACCGAGTTCGTCAGTGACGACTGCACTTGTGCAATCAGGAGCTGGCACTTCTCCATCGGGTGGTCCACATCCTTCGTCAGACGCGTCGCTGTCCAATAGACCTGTGGGCAGGGATATCGCGTTCCGCCCCAATATCACGCAGGATGCAAGCGGTTCATCGCCGACACCATCAACATCCTGGGACATCAGTGTGCTGAAACTGCTCTCGTCCGACTCAACAACAACAAGAACTCGAAGGTTGGGTCTCGTATTGAGTGGCGTGAGCGTTGCGGTTTGACATTCGACATGCCATTTTTAGCAACCGAGGACGTTGCGTCGCGCCGATCTCTGAATTTCTGAATGTCTGAATGTCTGCATATACAGTAACCACCACACTTCTTCGTTCCTCGGGATGAGTACAGCACCTCTTGCGCTCGTCTCTTCTGTGGCTGGTAGTCTAGGTCGAGGGGTAAACGAACACGAATCCGCGAGCCGTCGTCGGTGCTCTGAAGACCCTCCCTACGCGCCGCGCAAGGTGTCCAAATCAACGTTTACGTTCCCATGTTTCTTTTGTCGGTCAAATCTGGGCCGTGCTCACCTGCGTCAGAGTCGGTCGCGGGTGCTACAGTAGAGAAGCTGCGAGCTCCAGTCAATTCGACGGTGGTTAGACACTTCGGGGTATGGTCACGTGCGCGCGCAGCCGTCCATCCGTAAATTGAGACAGCAGAACGGCGATACTGTAGATGAACGCACGGACGCATGCCGTGTATCTGGACATGATTCCGAGCCGACATCGTATAATTTACGAACACTTGGCTCGAGTCGTGCCGTCTCCGTCTCCGTGCTCGGTGACCAACATGCGGCGCAGCGCAGCCCGACGAACGCGATAAGAATCCATTCCCATTCCCGTATGTAGGTATGATCATATATTGCGCGTGTCGTGCTAGTCGTAACAGACGTGTAACGTATCATGTAAATACCCCCACTCTGCCCCGTCAGCAGAGGTATGTAACTCCAACTGTATGTAACTGTATTCTAACGCTCCTACCGAGCTGAATGTCCCGAGATATGCGATGCTGATCCGATCCGATGAGGGTGTGTGAGGTGCGATAACCGAGAAGAAAACGAGAAGAGGAGACCCTGAGATGTGTAGAAATCGTAGAAATGAAAACCGCGCGCCGTCGTCGTGTCGTGCCGTCCCTGTGCCGTGCCGCGAAGGTGAGATCCCAGCCGGGCGCGCACCAATCCGAGGAAGACGGCAGCGCGGAAGACGTAAAAACCCAGGTTATATACCACGGTGCGGAGGTATGGAATTGTAAGTAGGGTGTATGTGTAGATGTGTAGCGAGATGCAACGTGCCCGCTTGGGCGGACCGGCCCACGACACGCGCACGCGCACGCGGCGGGGGCGTGGCTGATGCTGGGGGTGCAGAGCGTGGCTGATACGGGGCGCAGAGCGTGGCGTGGTTGACCCTAATCATGGTGGCAGTCGTGGCGAGTACTCGTATAGTGCTCCATCCAGCACGGCAGCACCTATCCAGGTTAGCCTGTCAGAGTTGGAGTTGGAGTTGAAGTTATTTTGCAGTCTAAGTCGTGGAGCCTTTCTTCCGTCTTTCGTCGTCCCGGAGGTAGTCTGGAATCTATAGTCAGGGCTGGGGTGACGGTGCGGGTTGTAGTTGTCTAGGGCGAGCTCTAATCTTCTGCTCGCTGCGCTCGGAGGACCGGGTGGGATCGCGAAGCCCACCACGATCGCTGCGCTCAATACGATCGCGTCCTCGACCTACTCCTGTGCCTCTCCGTCTTGACAGACACAGCAGGCTGCCCGAAGCCAAGGAGCCGTTTGAGCAGCGGCTGTTGGTGCTTTTGGGGGGAGCGGGAACTGCTTCTGCTTCGGGAGGAGGTTGTGTCCTGTGCAACATGTCGTGTCAGCTTTGGGTTGCATTCGAGGATGGGGAAGGGGGCGGGAAAGGAAAGGAGGGAAAGAGGGAAAGACAGAAGGGGAGAAGGGGAAGGAGAAGAAAAAGAAAAGAAAAGACGTACGATGACCTCGACCCTCCGCCCCGTCGGCGGGATAATCACATACGTCTCGCCCTTCCGGGGCGGGGGCAGTACGATCTCCCGAGCAGCCGTATCATACTGGTACGTCCGGTACGTCGACTGTGACTGCGGGTGCGTCTGCGGGTGCTTGTACGCTACCGCGTGTGTCGTTGCGGTGTAGGTGGGGGAGCCGTATGAGAGTGGTTGTGGTTGGTAATATGTTGGGTTCGAGTTTGGGTGGGCTGAGCGGGGGGCTTGCGATTGTGATTGGGAGCGGGAGTGGGAGTGGGAGGGGATGGACCGCGAGGGCGGCGCTGCGGGCGTTGTCAGCGACCGCCTCGGCGGCGGACGGTCTTTATGCGAGGTATGCGAAGAGGACGAACGATGTGGGGACCTGTCATCGTACCCATGCCGCGACGACGAGTGATGCGAGGAGGAGGAGGAGGCGGGAGGGGTGGAGACGGAACGGTTGGTGTATGGGTTTGTGTATTTGTGCATGCGGTCGTTCTGGGCGAGGACCCAGTTGGAGACGCGGTTCTGGGTGGACATGTAGCGTTCGTAGCCTTCGGGGGAGTAGTCGTATTCTGTCATTGTCGCGAGCGGGAGCGAGCTGCGAGTGTGAGACGGAGGTACGAGGCGGGTGTAAGAGCTGTCGACGGAAGGGCGGATGGGGGAGGCGAGGCGAGACGGAAGAGGGAGGTGAGCTGGGGTATTTAAGTAGGAGAGGGAGCCGAGGATAGGATCAAGAAGCGTGGGCAGGAGGAAGTTCCGAGGAAGGGCAGGGCAAGCTTTAGGGTATACACAAATCACCGGAAGCGCGGCCGTCTTGTCCTATTAGCTGTCAATCGCAGCGCAGTCCAATCGAATCCTATCAGGGCGTCGGGGTATCGTATTACGGGTACGGGGCAGTCGGCTACGGTCTACGTAGCGGTGCGGTGTGACTACAGGGATGCGGATGAGGATGAGGCGTGCAGGGACATGCAGGGACGAAGGCAAGGCTATAAAACGTTGTTGGTTTCCGTATTTGGAAACTGGCAATCTCCGCGCCACACACCTCCAGTGGACAGTGAGAGCACTTTTGTGCAGAACAACTACATGCATGATGCTGTGCCTCGCTGCTACCAACCAACTGTCACCAGAGCCGCACGAGTCGGGCGAGTGTTATTTGTGTCGTTGTTCGCGAGAGTGCGTTTGTTCTTCGGGGGTGTTCACGCAATTCGAGGTGGGTTCTTCTGGTGTAGAGTCAAGACGCGTCGTAGAGTGCGCCACCTGAAGAAGAGCCTTGTGCAGCTCCCGGACCCGCCACACATTTGTTCCTAGCGCACTCCCTTCGTCACTCATCGCACACCCACCCACCCAGCTCATCTATCGCATTCCATCCAGCCACCATCGCAGTCGTGCAGGACTACTCCGTCAGCATCACGTTACACCCACTATGTCATCGCACGCCCGCTCCATGTCTAACAGATTGTCTAGAAGACGAGTACGTGCGCCGGGAGCTGCAACGGTCCAGACCTGCGACGCTCGAAAAGGCAGCGAGTTCAGTCGAGCTTTTGACGCAGACGCTCCGCAGCGCGGATCCACGGGCCATAGCGGTGCGTTCCTCGACCTTCCACGGTACGCCTGTGCTCTGCTCTGCTCTGCTCTTATGGAAAACGAACCCACTCGATAGTCGAACAATGCACACGACCGCTCGCTCACGTCTTTCCTCCTAGCCTAGAACACACGTCCTACTTACACCTGCGCAGCGCGAGCAGTGCCATCCTACTCGGTCTACCGCGCATCCCAGCTCCTCGCGCGAGGTTCACCCGTCCGACGCCACCATCGCCCAGTCGAGATTTTCTAGCTCATAGCTCTGGAGACGCCACCGCCCGAAACCTACGATGGACGAACGATGACACAAGGCTCCCGCTACACGTGCCCGCGCGCATCGTCACGAGACCCTGCTCTATCTTCACTGCCTCGCGCTCTAGACTAGTGTGTCCAGTTCATGGAGCAGGGTTGGATGCATGGAGCACTATATGTCTGTGCTATTTGGGGCGAGTACGATCTGGACATGTCTCCAGAATAATATGTCCCCTGGTTGCTTACGCGTCGTCCTTGCTGCAGTGAGTCGCTCTTACCATGGCCCGGATGATCCTGGCAATTTCGCTCGCATACGTCACAGGGGCACGTCGTTCCCCGCGTGCGTGAGTGAGTCCGGGGTAGACGAGCACTTCAGACGATCGCCTCACCGTACGCAAAGAGCGCTGCGAGAGTTGAGATACGCTTTCGACGCCGACCGACTGGTATGTTGTTGCTCCCCAGACAAACTCTGCTATGGCCCACACACGCTCCACAAATTGCGATAAAGACTTCAGTGTTGTCACTGGTCCCACGAAGCTAAACGTATGCGAAAAGAAAAAAAAAAGTTTCGCAGTGTATCTGCAGCCATTGGCCTAGTGCTCACTCAAGCGCGTGAAACCTGAAATCAGTAAAGCTAAGGTGCAGTCCCTCAGCCGTCATACCGATCAGCTAGGTACGTAGCACCTCTCACCCAATCAGACAAACGAAACAACACAAACTCATCCCTCTCCCCACACCGTCCACGACACATCTCAGCATTCGACTCGGCCGACACACCAGTTCAGTATATGCATCTCATATCCCGGCAGAGGCTACGTACCGCAAGGCATCCCAGGACCAGGGGAAGCTCAAGCCCATGACGCACACTGCCATCCATCTACGTCTAATAGCGTCGGACGCTGAGGCGTATTGCTATACGAGAGCTTGCCTGGCTATTCGTGGGGCACGAACAGACATCCCACATCCCACTCCTCCCAGCCGACGCAAAAACAGGCCGGATCTACAACTCGGCACCACAATCCATCCCGTTATCTTTTACTTGCTGTGTTGAGCGGCGAGGCGAGGCGATGTACTGTACGTACGCACCAGCACGCGTCGTGTGTACGGCATCCCAGGCACGCACAGCGTAATGCGAATAACCTCGGACGCTCCTCAACGATAGCTCTCACATTCTACAAGCAGCGATAGACTTCAACGTTGCCACTGTCTCCATCAAGCTGAATAAGTTGCGCTTATCACTGTATCTCCAGCTCCGCCCAGTTCTCGAGGGCACGAATTCATTTGGAAGACAGTGAAGTAAGTCTCTCCAATTCAAGTTTTCGTACTGACCAGCCGTATACACATCTAGCTATTCCATCCCCCAACAAACACACGCGAAACTCTCGCCACACTCGGTTTTGCCACCTCCCGATAGGCGTCGCACCCGCCCGGATCTCCAGCTCGGCACACGCCTCTCGTTACCCGTTCGTTATCCGTCTCGCAGCAAGGCGATGTACGTATGACTACGTCCCGTCTGTACGGCATCCCAGGCACCGCTCGTGACGCGCAGCGTCATGCGAATAACATAACCTCGGACGCTCGACTCGATGTGGGAGGTGTATTGCTATACCAGGGCTGGACAGCTCCTCTTGACGTCGTTCGTGCTCAGCGAACCGTTCTCAAGTCTGCTTTTGCTGCAGGCCTGTTTCGCACTGCTCGCGGTGCTATTCCAGGTGTCACTGATCCCACCACGCTACATCATCTGCAATTCTCAGCTCAGTTCTCAAATGCATGCGCACGTCGGAATTATCGGAGTGAGCACCTCACTCCTCGTACTGATCATTGCGTACGTGCACGCTCATCTAATCAGACAAAAACACCCTCTCCAAGCGCATCTCATCTCATCTCGACCCACTCCGTCCCAGCAGCCAACCAGATCTACAACTCGGCACGCCCACCTCCTTGCCCTTTACGCGTCGCGCAGCAGAGAGTACGTACACGCTGTACGGCATGCCATGACGCACGCTGCATTACAGCCAGCAATTAGCGTTGGACGCTCGACTCCGTGTGGGGGCGTATTGCTATAAGTTATCAGCGGTCGACGTCAAGTGCAGGCGGGGCGGGGTGGATTGATTATACGTTACACGTCTGTTCTGACCAGCACGAGCATGACACGCGCAATATATGATGATATCTGCACATGGACAGCGTTCACGAATGAATCAATCTTATCGTGTTCGTCTGGCTGGCTGCGGCATGAGTGAGTCGAGCGAAGCGTTCGTACATTACATGCCGGCTCGGAATCACGTACATCGTGTGTACGTTCGTTCGTTCGTCTATCTCCGTTCTGCCGTCTCAATTTACGCATGGACGGACGGCTGCGCGCACACGTGACCATACCCCGAAATGTCTAACCACCATCGAATCGACTGAAGCTCGCAGCTTCTCCACTGTACTGTAGCACCTGCGACCGGCTCAGAGGGTGACGCAGGTGAGCACGACGCAGATTTGACCGACAAAACAAAAGAAGATGGGAACATCGATTTGGACACCTTGCACAACGCGGCGCGTAGGAAGGGTCTTCACAGCACCGACGTCGACTCGCGTGTTCAGTTCCTCCTCGACCGACTAGGATAGACGAGCGCAGGAGGTACTGTACGAACGAATAAGTGTGATGGCTACAGTAAGGTACGTGCAGAAATGCAGAAATTCAGAAATTGGAACGTCCCCGGTTGCCAAAAACGGCATGTCGGATTGTCAAACCGCAACGCTCACGCCACTCAATACGAGGCCCAACCTTCGAGTTCTTCTACAGCAGCTATCAGGCGCAGGCGGGGGCAGTTCACCTAGCGTATGTCTCAGGACGGTGCCTGCGACGAACTTCTTGCATCACGCGTGGATTTGTGGCGGAACGCGATATCCCTGCCCACAGGTCGGTTGGACAGCGACGCGTCTGACGAAGGACGTGGACTCGCCAGAATCTCTGGGAGCACACGCGGCGTCGGCAGTGACGACAACGATAACGCACTCGGGCCCCACGATACACCCGATTCCGACGACGACGACGACAACGACGGTCAATGTCGTGTAGACAAGCCAGTCTCTAGGCTCCTCAGGTGCGAACCGGATGCTTTACTGTCACACACTTATGCTTCCTCAACAGCATGCCATGCCATCACAGATTCACCACAGGCGGCCACAAACGCCTATACGACGGAACAGCCTCTCTCACCAGCTGGCGGCTCGCCCGCCGCCTGTGGCTGCTCTTCCGCGCCGAGCAGTCCCGAGCCGCCGAACAGTGGGTGCTCGACTTTAGCAGGCTTTATGACGAGCTTGTACGGGTGCCGTTTGTTGAAGGGCTGGAGAGTGAGAGTGAGAGTGAGGTGAGTGAGATTTTGTTGTTGGGCGGTTTTGGGGTGGGTTTCAGAGATGAGTTCTGTGTATAGGCGTGTTTCGTGGATATCGATGTCCCGACGTACCTGGCTGGTACGCTTGACGTTCTGCGGTATCAGTACGGTAAGATGAAGCGCACTCCGCGAGAGGAGACGGTACAGCCGCTTGCGCGTCATATGAGCTTCTTGCTTGGTCTGTCGCATGATATACAACAGACGGTCTCTCACGTGTACACGCGAGAAGCCCGCTCGCAGTGGGGTCTGCTGATGCAAAGAATGTATGTCGAGTGTAATAGCCAGGATGCCAGTTGCGGATGGATACAGTGAGTGAATTATTAAGATCCCATGTATGCTCTCCGCTGACGGGTCTTCAGTCCTTCAGGGATGCTCAACCTTCCACGCAACGATCTCGCTCTCGCCAACGTCGGCGCAGAGCCCGCATGGGAAAACACATACAACCCCCCAGCAGTAGACTACGTCTTCTTCGTCCAGAACCAGCACGGGCAGTACTGCGAGGACATGAAGGCCGACCGGACCGACCCCCGACTGAAGTGGGCGTCGAACCTGGCGAGCGAGGCCAGTCGTCGATCGACTGACGTTTTGAGGGAGCTGCATAATTCTACTAGCAGATTTCAGAGTCTGTGTGAGATGCGGCAGGGGATGCTGTGGCATGCGGTGCAGGAACCTGGGGAAGTGCCGTATGATCTTATGTTGAGCGTGCCTGTTTGTATGGCTGGTGTGGATGATGTCGTGCGGCGGAGACTGATGTGCCACGTTCGTACATTGACCATCGGGAGTCCTATAGATGATGCAGTAAGTGATACGCGTTTCTTTTACAATGAAATGCTTATTTTGCGGCACCAGGATTCTACTCCTTGGCTGCCGACATTGGTTGTCTGCCACACAAAGCCAGGCGAGAATCCTAGGCAAGCAGATAATGAGTGTATGATGTCGTTAGTGTCCGCAGTGAAGTTCATGGCCGCTATTGGACTCAAAAACCAGCCTGTATTCGGGCTCATCACACGGGGAAGTATCGGCAAGTTGATCCTTGCATGGATGAACACCGACACAAATGTAAAGTACGACGGGGTGAGTTGCCAGATTATTATACTCTCGAGAGCGCGTATATCTGACTGACACATTGATCAGCTGGTGTGTGTATTTACGTGCAGTGTGAACAAATTCGACCTCGCAGAGCCGGTAGATGCACTAAGGTTCGCTGCGTTCCTGCAACGTCTGCGAAAGTATCATGAGGATCGGATGGCGGGAATACAGAAGCGCGTCAGAGAATTCTTTGAAAGCCATGATGGCGCAGAGTCCCTTGACTGGACGGCCAATGCTCATACAGACAAAATCCAGGATGCGCTAGCTGCCAGTGGGTTTGAATTGACTCAGGTGTGTTGCGCATGCTCCTACACTCACGAGATAGCAGCTGACCGTAATGCGCAGGACTACGAAATAGGGGCAAGCTTCGACGACAGGTCACAGTACATAAGAGATATAGACGACCTCAGCGGTGCGTCTTGCGATGCGAGCTCGGTCGCGGTTCTACTAATACATTGTGACAGATGTTGAGTTGGATGAGGCCAGAGAGAGTCATCGGAATAAGTCTTGGTGGTACTTCCCTGATCCCGACGATGAGACTGCGGACGATGATGAAGCAAGTCAGAGTGATGACGGTGAGGATGTGGATGCGTCTAGCGAGAACGAGGATGGGAGTGTGTATGACAGTGACAGCGGGAATGAGAACGAGAATGAGGACAGCGATCAAGACCAAGGCTACAGCGATGAATATTGCGGGAGTGAAGATACCGTCGGGACAACCAGCGACCAAAATAGCGAAGACGAAGGCCCTGACGTTTGACACAAATACAGTATAGCTGACGTTTACATGGCGATCTCAGCCACTGTGCAGTGGTCAACTTACACTTGGGGTTTCTTCGTCGTAGTTCTTGTTTATCAGCCCCTTGTTGTGCCATAAACACTGTGCCTACAGATGATTTGTGTCAGTCGATACATAAGCAAGTATCATCATAATTGGTCCAATTCGTATCGTATCAACAGACCGTTCATGTGATGGCTGTGTGCAGAAATTCAGAAATTAGCGCGACGCGCTCGGTTGCCAAAAATGGCATGTCGAATGTTGACCAACACGCTCATGCCACGAGACCCACCCTTCAAGTTTTCTATTGTTAGGCGAGAGCTCTACATACCCAGGTCGGTTCTAAGGCAATTGGCTGTCTTGTCTCTACAACCATATCACACTGTAAGGAGATGGCTGCCCAGGTCCACCTCACATCTCGATCAGACGACACTACGGCACTCCATGACGCAACAGTGCTTGACGATACTATAAGAACAATCACGCTGGCGAGTGCAGCGGTATTGCGGACTCTATCATCGAATGCAAGTAACGACTCTGAACCTGGAGGCTTGCTGCCGACTGTTTCGAGCTCGAGTATGTTATTGAAGATTATAGCGCGAGTTACCTTGAATCCAAATGCGGTCAGGATCAAGTGAGTAAATTGTACATTCTTCAAGTAGGTTTTCTGACCATAATATGTCAAGTCACGATGTACGTGTCTCCTCAGTTCGAGATGCACCTCCAATACCAGCCGACTTGGTTTTGTCGACGACGCTCAATGACGGATGGGAAACAACGGACTACGGTGCGTTCTCCCTGCGAAGCTTACCTTTCGTATTTGTGATATTGACGTCTGCTAGATGTGCCACGCTTCATCGATGAACCTGAGCTGCAGCTATTACCACTAGTGATCAATAGCAGCACCGATATGATGCTCCCTATTCTAGAAAGCGCGTTGAGCCAGAGAAAGGAGCTAGGCATCAGCATCCCTGTTGCGGTGGTCTGCGTTGTCTCTGACTGCGATACACGTGTTCAGGTCTGCGTAAGATCGTCCGATTCTGAGGTGAGAAGGGCATTTGTCAGGTTTTATCTCCTGCAACTAATATGCATAAACACTTCAGTCAGGATCATATATTGCATCCACCGAGAAATCGAATATATCCCCTGAATTTGAAGTGTTCAACCTTGCGGACAATGACTCGGCGCTGTCTTTTTCCGCTCTCATTGTACAAATATGCTCACGCGCCTCTGCTCTCGCCGATGCAGGTTCAACGTCTCCGCGTAGTGTCTCGCCTGTGTCCCAGGACGGTGTCCGTGATGAACCGTCCCCGTCCCGCGTGATATTGTGGCGGAATGCAATATCCCCGCCAGCAGGGCTGGTTAGACATCAGTCAGACGGCGATGCCTCTGACCATGGACGTGAACCCGTCGAAAACACGCCAATCCCTGGTTGCACAAGCGGCGTCAGCGGTAGCGAACTGATTCACCACGATACACCCGATTCCAACAAGGACGAAGATCAGCGCCTTGCGGGAAAGCCACGCTCTAGGCTCCTTAGGTGAGGCTCAGTGGCTTTGGCACACTTCTGTTTTTCTAAACGGGCCGTAGGTTCACAACAGGTGGACACAGGCGGCTGTATAACGGAACCACGTCTCTCACCAGCTGGCGGATTGGTCGACGAGTGTGGTTGATGTTCCGTGCAGAGCCGTCCTATTCTGCTGACCAGTGGTTGCTCGACTACAGTAAGCTTTATGACGAACTCATACAGTTGCCGCACTTCGAAGAACTAGGGAGGAACGTGAGTGCGCCTTTTGCTGACATCCTTGGTAGAGATTTTGGAGACTCTATAGGTGTATTCTATGGATGTCCCGCCGTTTCTGGCTGGTACACTGGACGTTCTGCGGGATCAGTACAATAGGATGCCATCCACTCCACCGGACGAGATATCGCAGTCGATTTTGAAGCCGCTAGCTAGTCACATTAACTTTTTGCTTAGTCTCTCCTACGATATACCCCACCCGGCCTCAGCTATGTACACACAAGAAGCCTACTTCCGATGGTACTTGCTGATGCAGAGGATGTACGTTGACTGCGACGGTCAAGATACAAGTCGTGGATGGATATGGTAAGTGCATTAGAAGATAGCCAACAAGCTCTTCGCTGACAAGTCTCAGTCTTTCAGGGATGCTCAATCTTCCACAAAATGACACTGCGCTCGCTAACATCGGAACGGCGCCTGATTGGTACAACACATACGACCCTAAAACAATGGACTATGTCTGGTTTATCCGGGATCAGCGCGCTCAAGTCGGCTATAGGCGTAACTATGATAACCCTCGACTAAGATGGGCTTCACACGTCGCAGAGGAAGCCGCCACACGAGCGACCAAATCCTTGCGTGACCTTAACTTCGAGTATAATAGATTTCAGTCCCTACTCGAAAAACAACAAGGAATGCTATTGGATGCCTGCCAGGAACCCGTTGAAGTACCATATGATCTTCTCTTGAGCATTCCTGTTGACACAGCTGGTATGGATGACGTCGTGCGGAACAGAATGATGTGCCACTTTCGTACATTGACCACCGAGAGTCCTACAGACGATTCAGTAAGTGACACGCATATATTTCCTTGGCGATGCGTTTACTTTGAGGACTAGAATTTGACTCCTTCACTGCCGACCCTAATTGTCCGCCACACAAAGCCAGGCGAGGATACTAGACAAGCGCACAATGAATGTATGATGTCACTAGTGCCAGTAGTGAAGTTCATGGCCGCAGTCGCACTCAAAGACCAGCCTGTATTTGGCCTAATCATACGTGGAAGTG
Organism: Trametopsis cervina; assembly: GCA_022385755.1. Classification (NCBI taxonomy): domain Eukaryota; kingdom Fungi; phylum Basidiomycota; class Agaricomycetes; order Polyporales; family Irpicaceae; genus Trametopsis; species Trametopsis cervina. Next base: position 105,358 of record MU278388.1, on the reverse strand, counting down.
TTGGCAAGCTGATCCTTGCATGGATGAATACCGACACAGACGAAAAATACGATGGGGTGAATAGACAGATCATCTCGAGGACACCTATCTGACTGACGTATTTTTACAGCTGGTGTGCGTATTGACACGCAATGTGAGCACATTCGACCTTGCGGAGCCGGTCGATGTCCTCCGGTTCTCTGCTTTCCTACAACGCCTGCGAAAGTATCATGAGGATCGACTCGAAGGAATACAGGGACGCATCAGAGAGTTCTTCGAGACCCATGATGACGGGGAGTCCCTTGACTGGACGGCCAAAGCTCATACAGACAAAATACGTGATGCCCTGGCTGCCAGCGGGTTTGAATTGACTCAGGTGTGTTGTGCACGCCAGTACACTCATGAGATAGCAGCTGACCGTAATGCGCAGGATGAAGAAACAGGATTAAGCTTCGGCGACAGGTCACAGTACATAAGAGATATAGACGACCTTAGTGGTGGGTTTCGCAATGCAAGCTCGTTCTCAGCTCTACTAATACATTGTAATAGAGGTTGAATTGGATGAGGCCAGGGAAAATCATGTGGAGAAGTGTTGGTGGTTCATTCCCACTCCCAAATTTTACGACGAGACTACCGACGACGATGACAGTGAAGAGAGTGAGAGCGATGGCAGTGAAGATGTGGATGCGTCTAGCGAGAACGAGAATGGGAGTGTGGATGACGATGATAGCGAGAACGAGAATGGGAGCATGGATGGCACTGACAACAGTTACGAGGACAGTGATCAAGACCAAGGTGATAGCGATGAAGACTGCGGGAGCCAAAGTACCGTCGCCACGGAAAGCGAACAGGACAACGAAGACTCTGAGTAGTGGCACCAACAAAAGTATGCTGAAACGTTAGCGGATATACTTGCAACCTTCGAAAGCGTGGCGATAATAAGGCTGGAGGCATTAGCGGTCGTCTGACAGAATGCTCGTCGCGTGCATGGGGCAATACAAAACTACCCCTAGATGTATATTGTTGCGTACCGTATCATAGAGATCGAGATTCAAGAAAAAAGGTCATCTTCGAAAAAAACTAGATAAGAATCGTCCGATGTAGACGTTCTACGAGCTCATTACAGTACAGGTATTACAATCGTACATACATATTTTAGCCGCGTTTCTTCCCTTGCTAGAGAGGACAGGCGAGACAGGTGATACCAAGCACCTCGAGTCCGTATACAAATATCAAAGCGCGCTGGGATACTACTTTACAATGTCAAGGGTCGCTGAAACTCATTTTCTTCCATAGATCCATGATACAGCAGCACACACCACGATTCCCACTTGAAATGCCCCAAACACCCAGCCAGCGGCCTCATAGCGAGGACCTTTGCTCAGTGCACCCAACAGCCACGTGGAGAGGATGCCACCGCTGTTGGTGGAGATCGTGAGGAGAGCGATAGAAGTTGCGCGCGTGGTGTGCGACAGGTAAGCGTAGGGACCCCCTGTTTGCGAGGCGTGAGTGCGGCGTGGGGTTATAGCAGCAAGTGCAGCGAGGGGTGGTGCCATGCAGTATGTGCCCGGGAGGATGAAGAACAAGGCAGCGTAGCGCGTGTGCGGCGCGGAGGAGGCTGTATGGGAGAAGTATCAGGTTGACAAACGACGGGGGATAAGGATGTAGTTGGACACACCAACAAACATAGCGAACCCGATAATTCCTACGATGGCAAAAATAAACACGGTGAAACTGCGCTTGTTATACTTATCGGATAGATACGAAGAAAAGATGGACACTGGGGTGTGATGAGTGAATCATATTAGTAATCCGACCTTCAGGATCAAGAAAGCACACATACAGACGAACGAGGCAGCAAAGGGCGGCACGCTCATGAGCTGTGCGTCGTCAGCTGTGTACCCAAGAGAGGCAACTATGGAAGGAAGGAAGCTGTGAACAGCCGGCCCGCGCTGCTTTCAATAGATAATTAACTACGGAGTACGGAGAGATACGTACTACGAAAGTCCACTCAAGGTCGCACCGTTGAAGAATCCGGCAACAACCCATATCCAGACACGCACAGCTCGAAGCGCCGCAAAAGCCTGCTCCCATTTGATTCCGCCTCGCCCACTCTTTGCAGAGTGAGGATTATTAGCAAGGTCATGAGCGCGCAGCTCATTTTCTACATATTCTTTTTCATGAGGAGAGAGGAATGCAAGGGAAGCGGGCTTCCGCGGAAGGAGAAAGAAGGCGCAGATACCGAACAAGAACGTGAAGAGACCCTCCTACACGGACGTCAGAGGACAACGGAGAAAATACGATGAGACCCATACCAAAATAAATATCCACGCCCATCCAGGTTTTCCACCGACTCCATCCATGTGGATGATTGCGGAAGCCAGTAGACCAGAGAATGCCCCGGCGAGAGATGTGGCCACGAAAAACAAGGATATGCTACGGACTCTGAGGACAGTTTGCTTAAGGGCGGAAGGGGAACATACCGGAGTTGCAATTTCTCAAGCGGGTAGAACGTGGTTAGGTAGAGCATAATTCCCGGCGAAAGACCGCCTATAGATGTAATTAATATGCGTGTGTGGATGTATGCGCATATATCCGCAGGACGAACATACCTTCGAAGAGCCCAATAAAAAAGCGACAGGCAACAAGTCCCCCGTATGAAGTTACCACACCTGCGACAAAAGATCAGCTGCAACTATGGGGTTATTCGTTGACATCTACCCTGAAGAGTTGCGGCAATGCCCCAAAGGGTTGTCATTGCGGGGAGAACGATGTTCGGCGCCGTGCGCTGTCGCAGTAGTGTCAATTCAGCACGGGCGGGCGAATAAGATAAAAAATGACCGTGAGCCAAAGATTAGAGGGTAGCTCGGCCAAGATGTACGGGATGAATGTGATTGTGAGCATGATCGTGTACTGCATATTTATTAGACCCGTTGTCAGTTTGCAGCAATGGCATAATCTACCTGATAATCGGACATCTCCAGGTCCTTCTGCAAACCTGCAAGGCGAGCATTTCCGATGTTTCCTTTATCCTAAGCGCAGCCGTTAGCTGAAGGACGCACAGAGATGGTGTCGCGTACAAGGAAGGAGAGAAAGAAACACATGGTCACTATGGGCACCACAGCTAAGTCGATTCTTGCCCACATTCTCCATTTTTTCTTGCGGTCTTCTCTCGCATTGGAAAAATCGTCGTCGACGTCAAATTTCTCGCTTGGCAACTGGGGCAATTCTACGTCGGGAGGGGACCAGACAGCGGGTTTGCACACACTCGACAGGGAGTTATTCTTCTCGGGCTCTTGCATGGCGTGATGACGGCCGGTTTTATTGTCGTCGCGGTCGTGGTTGAGGTCGTGGTCGTGGCCGTAGTTGTGGACTGAGATAAGAGGGGGGATTATATGCCGGCCTTGTGGTGTGGTAGACGCGTCCGGCGGCGGCAGAAGCGCAAGATACAACGGCGACGGCGAAGGCCACGAGGGTGACACCAATCCAACGCCGAAAAATGCCGATCATTTCGTGTGCCCTTGTCTTCTTCTCGAGTCGAGTGGCCAAAGAGAAACTTGCATATACAATTGCTCTAACTTCCCTATTCGCTAGCGCTCCCGTCGCGTGGCGCCGACGCACAGCGGCACCCGACCGCTCCTCAGCTCATCCCGTAGTCTCGTACCCACTCGTCTACATGGACGCCGTCGCGCTGCTCCCGGGGGGGTGTCTCGGAAAGGAAAGAGATCAGGTATGGAAACAACAACGAGACAGCAACACCACCTAAACCAGTCTCATACCCAGACGTCTGGATGGAAGCCGGTCGCGCTGCTCCCGGGGGTGTCTCAAAAAGGAAACAGATATGAGAACGAGAACGAGACAGGCGCCACTCTCTGTCTCGCCTTCCTAATCCGGGGGTCTGAGGCGGCTGGGAACTGAGACTACTCATCTCGTGGTCATTCTGGGTGGCGGTGGGACATCCGAGAGAGATCGTGAACAATATAAGATGCACTAAGATTCCAGATAAATATCCAGCAGAGATCAACAATCTGCCAAGGCTCATTAGTATTTGTCGCGCAGGGATTATTGCAAAAGCACCCACAAAGTACTCCATGACACCGAAAGAGAGGTGAGCAACATCAACTATCTCAGTGAGTCAACGCTCTCCCCATCCCCCTCGAAGTCAACAGTATACCCCTGCAGCCCTCTCTTCTCGTCCAGAGAACCGAGGTCCAGGCCTAATCCCAAACTATTGTCTCCACCTTCCTCCTCCTCTTCAACAACGTGATGGTCAACTTTCTCGCTGATCTTCTCATCGCCATCTCCTGGTTCCTCCTCCGTTGCTTCCTCCACCAATCCCCCTGCCTCTCTCAGCGGCCCCCACGACTCCTCTACCACGCGCAGATTCTCACTCACTGCAATTGCTTTCACAAGCTGCGCTTCATGGAGCTCGTGTTGCGTTCGTCTGAGTGAGCGCGAGAGGAATGAGGAGAGCACGCGCAGAGGCCATGTCGGTGGGAGCTCAGAGATGACCTGTAGTGTACGCGTATGAGCAATAGCACAACAGATATATATTTCCCGCTCCAAAGGGAGATTAAAGAGACGTACATCGACAACGTCCAGATTCATGGCTTGTGCGTTTAGCAGGCGAGCGGTTCGCTCCGCCATAGCGTCCCTGCGTACAATGAACAACAGTCAGCAACTCTCCACCAAACCGCAAGGAATCACTCACCCTCCGCTCATGTAAACCTCCAGAGACACTTTTGTGAGCGTTCTCTTTACACTCTCCTCGGCCCCATTGACAATCGAAAGGGGTAGCGTAGGTACACCGAACCGTTCTGACAGCGCAGCCGCCGTTTTTGGTGATATGACCTCGCCGCCGAGCGTACAATACACCTCTGCCGACGCCGAGTCATGCAGTGTATGTATGAGAACAGTCAGTGCTTCATGGTGTCGACCGAGCTGTAGAGTTCATCACCATGGCAGTAGAGGTCAGTTCAATCTCGTCGCGTGTATCACGAGTAAGCAAGCATACCTTCCCGAGCACTACGGCCCTCTCCATCGCCAACGTCCTCCCCAATTCCTCCTTGAGTCCTTCCAACCGCGCTTCCACTGCTGCAAAGTCTGCCCACCGCGTTGCTTGCAGGAATAGCACTGTTTTTAGCCTCGTGCGCTTGGACGGAGAATCTGGTGTTGTGCTGGCAAAGTATGAAAGGAATGGAGTAGGCGCGGGCGTTGCATTGGACGAAGAGGAGTAAGAAGCAGCTGTACGATACACATATGTCAATCATTGTAATCAATACGATCCAGAAGTGTTTACGCACATTTCGCACGCCATAGTTTAGCCGTCGACTCGTCTTCAAGACATTCGAGCAGTTGCTCAACGTATATTGCTGCCAGTCGCGCATGAAGTTCAGGCACCTATACAGCCTTAGTCAAACGATGACAGAGTAAGGAGGACAATAGATAGACATACCTGGCTCCGTTTTTGCAAGACTAAGTGCTCCAAGAACTGTACCCCGGCCGCAGGGTCGCTCTCCTGGATGCGTTGCAGCAATGCTGCTTCATCCGCCGTGGTTGTCTTGGCACCACGTTTGCTTCCACTAAAAGATGTGAGCAACTGTTACGTATAGGCGTGAGCTCGTCGAGATGTCCTTTCAACAGCAAGCGGCCGATGCAACGGACCTTGAGCGCACGTTCCGGCTCCCACTTCAGAAGCCATACACCCCATTCCTGTATGAGTGCTTTGTCTTTCTTTTCGGCGAGGAACGTAAATATGCTCTCCAAAGGGTCGTGCACGTCCTCGTCCATAATCTCCCCAGTCACGAGTCTATCAAGCACATACATGCATCGGTATCAGAGATTCGGCAAAACGAAAGATACGCGTATCACATCAGGGCAAAATACCAACGTACCGTGACCATACGTTCAGCAACTTCTCTTCCTCCACACGCCCGCGGTTGCGATACAGCCTGCACAGTGCATCATACCGGTTCGCCTCAGAGAGCAATGTCTCTACCTCCTCGACCACTACGTCGTTCGGCCCTCCAATGAGCGCAAGCAGGTCCGTGGTCTCTCCGCCCATGGTATAAAGCTTCGCAAGGACGGTATCCACCACCTCGTTCATCGTCCTACCGCTTCCATGCGCCTTCTCCCTCTCCTGCTGCTTCACGCTCTCTCTGTGCGAGATGCGCCACTTTCGCAAGAACACCTTCAACATCTCGGTCGCCGCTATCCGAAGAACATCACGTAGCTCAACAGCCACGGGCGCGGTAGAGGTATTCGGGGCGAGGTGTGGAGAGTAGTTCCTGACTAGGTTGATGGAGACTGTGGGTTAGTCCCGATGAGTAGACCAGGGACACGCAGCGCGCCGAGCGCGGAAAAGTGAAGGGGCGTGGAGGCAGGGGTTGGTCAATGGGTTGTACCGACGGAGAAGAAGAAGAAAGAAAGTCAATCCAATGGGTAATAGGGGAGAAAAGGAAACTCGAGAAGTGTGAGAGTGGAAGCAAGGGGCGAGGCAAGGAAGCAAGGAGAGGCTGGAAGGGACGACTCACTTATCGCGTCTATCGAGTCTTCCGTAGGTATACGTTCAGCTACTCCAGCGAACAAGTCCACCGAGTCGTCTGGTCCGAAGAGCGAGCCACGCAACTCAGGGTAGTAGCTGACAAGCACGCGCGGGTCGAGGTTGCCCGTGAAGAAGTGCTTGCCAGCGTCGTCGAACAGGGTCTCGATGAGGCATTGGAAGCCAATACGCTGGTACACGTAGCGCAGCTCGTCTGCCTGTAACGTCACGGACACCGGTGGAATTGTTAGTTAGGTAACGCGAAGGGAAGGCAGAGCGGCGCACCTCGTCCGTGTTCACCGTCACTTTGCCTTGTAGCCTCTTACGCTCTCGGTCCGCAAGTTCAACTGCATCCTCAAGCCTATGCCTATCCAGCAAAGCGTCCGCGCGAGTTATGAGTGTTGAAGGCAGCAGGCAATGGACCGAGTTAGAACCCAACACAAGCACGTTGGATGTCGGTAGCGCGAAGCTCATGTTTGCAACGTCGATGTTCTGTAGGAGCTCGCTGGGAGGTTAAGTATAGGACCCAACGGGCCAAATGAGATTAGTAAACCAAGGTGGCCGGGGTAGGTTCTGTGTAGAGCAAGGTGTGCTCTAACCGAGTGCACTATTATCGCATGTCTCAACTCGGTGACATATTTCATTTGTCACGTTAATTATGCCGTCACACGTGACAATACTTAGTATGTCACGCCTGGATGAGCACAGGTCTGATCCGCATGCAATAGGATGTCAGGCATTATTCCACGCAACTGAAGGTCTTTGTTACATCGAGAGCAGAGGCCAATATAACAATGCAGAACGTCGATTTTCTGACGTAGGAGACGGAATCTTGCAAACCGGATTACGTAATCCGGTAGCAGGGCCGTTATTCTTGAAATCTCTCCGAGCCGGACCTGTCCATGCTCACTCTGCAACTTCCAAGTCCGACGTTAGAGCAAGTCCGAAATCGTGCTGAAGTAGGTTCACATACCAGAGATACAACCTGTCTGCCTATCCATGAATTCAGACTCGCCTTCAGACCCACCGCAGAATATAGTTTCTCTTCCAATTTCTAAAGATGAAGGTACCAGCAGTGTTCCATGTGGAATGTACGTCCTTTCTCAATCACAGCATATCATGCAGCTCACTTATGACACATCTTAGTTGCCGTCGACAATTCTCAAAGTATACGTGCCCGAAATGCAACCTCCAGTACTGTTCTCTGATCTGCTTTCGTTCGCAGGTATGTGGTAAGCTACTCAGGAAACTATGTGATTGCTCACAATTCTACCTATACAGGCACACTCAGGCTGCTCGGAAGGATTCTACAAGAACGAGCTTGAGACGGATATTCGCACCAATCAAACCAAAAACTCGGAGGAGCGCCGTCAGATGATGGAGCTCCTAAAGCGGTTCGAGGAAGAAGCAGTGGAAGACGAAAACGCGTTGTTGGATTCCAACAACCTTTCCGACGACGACCAAGATGACCTTGCCCAGCGAATAAGCACGATTAACGTTGGTATGCATCGTTGAATTTTTCCCTCGTACCGGTTCTTACCAGCAGAACAGATGATGCGTCTTATGATCAGCTTTGGGACGCGCTTACCCCTGCCGAGCGACAAAAATTCCTCAGTGCGCTCAATGACCCGTCCAGCGAGGTGGCCCAATCTCTACTGGCTAGCGAAAGCCTCAGTGATGGGATTGTCTCGCCCTGGTGGGAGGGATCCTCTTCACCACCGCCATCGTCACAACTACACAAGCGTTATGGACACAAACCGCAGATGCTCACTATACCCCCTGCAGTTCTCACTGCAGCGTCTCAACAGACATCAACGGGACCTTCCTTGCTTTTCAATATACTGGCAGTGCTGTAAGCTGTACTTCTGTCCGTTACCGGACTAATATCTGACTAATTACCGGGTCAGTATCGCATACTCATATGTCACACGATCATTATCCTCCTCTCCTCTATCATCTATACCAGAAGGTGATCCCGAATATCACGAAGCAAAGCGGATAATCTCGAGCCTTGTACCGTTCCTAACCGATCGACGGTCGAAGATCGTCTTGCCCAGCCTCAGTGGCCTTATCACAGATCTGTGGTCGAGATTTGAATCGGTAAGGGCACAATACCTTCGTTTCGCGGATGAATCTCACTGTCTTCTAGGAAGCCATCGCCTCATCTCTATTCGCCCTGCTTATGCGGGACGCAGCTACGCTTCTGCGGCCGGCACCGGTGGTAGCGATCTCAGAGTCTGTATCTGAATCTTCTCATGCCGAGCTCGACGATCATCCCGCCGCCAACGCGCTTCTCGCGCTCTCCGACCTTTCTGCGTTATTCGCTCATTCATCGCGACCGAAAGCAACCGCCTCACAATCCTCAGCGCCCAATCCCACCGTCGCAAAATTAGCCTTTTATGCAGCGCGGATTGTGCATACGCCGTCGCAGGTTCTGCATGCGTTGGTAGGTGAAGTCGCGGCGCGTGCAAAGCTTGTGGAACGAGAAGGGACGTCGGGAGAAGCGCCTTCCTCGTTTGACAGGTCCCATCCGTCCTCGAAGCCAGACGTAACGCTACACGCACAACCAGCACCGGCGCCCCGAATCGAGGAGTTATCCTGAGATAGATCCGTTGAAGTTTCATTATATGAAGGGTGCATAACGTCTGTATACTACTACAATGTATCGACTAGAAACAGCTATGATTGATTTGACAGCATATATCGACCACGCGGAACATGGACATGGCTGTCACCGCGGCAGCCTTTCTGCACGGCGTACGTTGTCACTGGCCACCCGATATCGGAAGTGTACTTCACACTAGTACGTTACGGTGCATTGCCCTGGGGCATATGATTACTTTATTATCACGAATTATTTAAATTAGTTCGTCCTCTAGTAACCCGTATTCCCATCCAAGAGTCTATTATGCGATAGTACCACTCATGCGAACCCAATAATCAACCAGCATGCCTACCCAGATGACTAGCCCCGTCCAACCGTTTGCCTGTTGAGCATGACAGCGTCAGTCGAGTTCGAAATTGCCATCACCTCTTCAATAACCTACCTGGAACTTGTGTCCTCCATCTTCGGGCCTCTCCACCTTCCACGTCCAAAACTGCCAAACAAAGTGGGCCGTGGCACCGCCACACGATACAACGAAATAGCCAGCACCCTGACCGTTAGATATCCCGGCATAGAGGAGAAGCGAGATGAAGGCGAGGGCGAAGCCGATAAGGATCGGGCGCACGTATGCACCGAAGAGCACAGCGGTAGATTTGATTCCTGCGAGGACGTCGTCTTCGCGATCTTGGCATGCATAAATGGTGTCGTATACGATAGTCCAGCTAGTAATAGGCGTTACAGTGGGTGTGATGGGAAGTTCCGGTGGTCAGCCACAAATGGGAAGCGATAATGACGAACATACCAAACTGTGCCGAAGAAGAAGGTGCAGATAGTGTGCGCCTTTTCTGAGGCGTTGTCGGTAAGGGCGTACCAAGCAACGATGTAGCCCCAGTTCATAGCGAGGCCTGTTGTGTATGCTTATTAGACATAAATGCATAGCGCTCGACGATTAATGACCCCACCTAGCCATGCCTGAGGCCAGTACGTCCATCGTTTCATGAGCGGATAGAGTGCGTGAAGAGGTAGAATACCAAAGACGCCAAGGATAGCTCTGAAAACAGGAAGAGATGAAGCCTTGTTCGTGAAAATGGAATGATTGAGACATTTACGCTGTCTGATTGGTGAAAATCAATGTCGCAACCGTCGGAAGCAAGAGCAAGATAAGCAGTGCCCAGGCTTCATACACCGACACAACCCCTGACGGCAGTGGCCGACTTCTCGTTCGTTCTGCGAATGACTAGTGAGCCTCGTCTCAGAGGAAAGCCCCACGAATCGCACGTACCGACTTGTTTGTCGAAATCTATGTCACATATATCGTTAAGGACACAGGCGGCACTGTGTAGCAGAGTGCTTCCAACACCGAAGAGTAAGACCTGGTAGACCAGAATTGGCAGCGATGTGCCATTCGCGTAACCCGCCATGGTGAGACCCCAGGCTAGACGTCGATCCTCAGTGACTGCCGCGAAACAAGGAGACATAGGCACTTACCGCAGGGCCAGAACATGAGTGTGTTGCCCATAATGGGTTTGTGAAGCCGTGTGAGTTCGTAGTATCCGCGCCATCGAGACTTCAGAGGGAAGCTGCCACCGAGCAGAGCTTGATATTCAGAGGACTTGTGCATGACGAGATGAAATCTACGACGGAGATTGGGGTGGGAGCCACACGATGCGTAGTCGGGATTGTACGATGGGGGGAGATAGTTTTCTCGAGACAAAACGTCGCACCTTTATACGTAGTAAAACAAAGCCAAGCCTATGTCATATCACCAGGAATTAAGCCATTTCGAGTGGTGCACCGACAGCAACGGCTGTGGCAAATCTTGAAACCACGTCAATTTCAGCACATAACTTGACGATACGACAAGAGCGTGTGCGCACCCGTTAAACCAACGCGCGTGTGTGATCCCGAGAACGATGTGTTCGCTCATGATGGTCCCCTATGTTCGTCCTATTTGGACATAGAAATGCGGAATTGACTCAGGATACCGATTTCACAGGACACATCGTCAAATGCCGCAGATTACCTTAAGGTAGACCAATGCCTCGTAGCATGCGAGTGGGTGTCAAACAATGCGCCGCAGGATTAATGACGGAGGGCGAGCGCGAATAGTATCTTCCGACAGACCCTGTGTTCAGCGGACTGGCGCTCATGGCATCTTGAACGTGAAACCACAGTGGGTAACGGCAACTATACGCTCCCTTTGTTGTTCTCGAGAGTACAGCCAGTCTGTTATACCCTCCATGATGAGCGTCCACCCGTAAACACACGAGCCAGCTTTATGTGACAAGGTAACACTAACACTTACCATGTAAAAGAGATCCCCTGCGATGGCCATCTACCAGATCCACATACGTATCCGACGGCTGGAGACTCTTCAACAGATGTGCCAGTCCTCCTGGCTAATGTTGCCATATACGTGACGCAAGGCTCCCACAACGCGTTATTGTTGCACGACGCCGAACAACTGACAGCTGTCATTAGACCGCATGCAGAGTTGTCGTGGCAGATCTACGTTGTAGGCCGACATATAAGGAGGTGCGACGACGGAGTAAGGGTCCAGAACGGCCGTTTTCAATCGAGGGCTGTGTGCAATAAACACTAGGATCAACGATCAGCGGTCGCTTGTTGCGGGAGAGGATAACGTTAAACGGCGGAGTATGCTTGACGCACAGTGGTAGACCGGCAGCCGCTGCATGATGAGAATATAGCCTATCAGGCGGTTCGATAAAGCGTACTTCTTGCTTCATTAAGTTCAGTCCGAGACTGCTTTGAAACAATCCGGTTCAGCGGGAGAGGTGGGTATCCACTCGGTTGTGTGCTACGGGACCGCTAGATGTCTCAGCGTTTATCTTGACCCACCATGGTGAACGTCAAAGAGGAGACATGTTCGTCGGGTTTCGGAGGTTGCATTGCTACACCACGTTAGTGGCCTCGGAAAGTCAAAGACGTTACGGATATTCGGTTCGGTATTGGGTTTAATTTGGTGTAGCAGTGGAACTTCTTTTGAGGGTATACAGTACGTGAGCTTGTACGTGTAAGAGTATTTGGATATGCAACATACCCTGCAAGATTGTGTATTCGATGACCACGTAGGATCCGCTCGGGTGCGGAGCGTGTTTCGATCTCGGAAGCCTCGCAGAACACCACGAGTCAGATTAGATTAAAACACCCATGTGTAGGATCTCTGCAATCCCAGCCACACATTGATATCGATGAACGATTGCAGGTTCACAACCTGTTCACGATGCTATTCTACGATGCTAAGGGAATTAATCTTTCCTAGATCGAGCGCAGAGGAACGAAGCTCACGCAGAGTTCAAGACATAAAGGGGGTCACGACTCACGTTGCATGCATTCCTCCGGCACGTGCACAGAAGACTTGCGCAGTATTGCCCGCAATGGCCAGCTGACGTCCTGTGCACGCCCAGTTAGAGTAGATTGTGGTCACTCTAGCGTGACATATCGCGAAGTGATCAACTCATCAACGAGTCGCAAAGTTGCAGGGACGATGTCGCAAGCTCAATGCGGTTCAGCAAAGGATTCAGGCGATCCCAGCATTCAGTCGACAGCCGACAACGGTGCTCTCATAGAGCTGCGGCACCGTTTGATGTCTTCAGAGACGATATTGTCGCATCAAAAGTCGACCCTTGCGGCGCACCACGCACCTGTAGAGCAGTTAAAGGTAAGTCGTTGTAATGCAGAAGGATATGCAGCTTACCTCCTTTACCATCCGAGTTGATCCTCAATCACAGGCAATGAGGAAGAACCAGTAGTGAATTCTTTTGGATATTAGGAGCAGAAGAAACTTGACTGTATGGCACTTCGTTCACCACTAATACCGTATAACGACGGAAAGACGGTACCGATAACGTTGCGTAGCCTTGCTGAGCGGTATCCAACTATCGTCGCATTAATCGCAGCACCGTAAATACAAGCGGAGCTTCGGGACGTGCCGTAGGTGCAACATCGGATCTCGATCTTGTCCTTCCTCGTTTAGTACTACTACGTTCCAACGCAGCGCGAGTGCCACCGTGAATGTTAGACTTCGTCATACGAGATCAACCGCGGATTTCTGTGCTGATGACCTGGCATGAATGGTCCGAGATTCAAAGTGCAGCTTATCTTTTCATTAGATCTGTCTGTTTCTTCGGTCCGACTCTGTGAACGGGATTGTGCCGGACCCCAGATAGTGTCCTAGTTTCACGCGTGCAGAGAGAGCATTGCGCAATGGGCTCCCGCTGCTGCTAACTCTTGGTCTAAGTACAACACGAACAACCACCATCGCCTGTCATCCACCGGGTATGGCCAACCGACATGTACAGGACGAGTTGCTTAAGACTGAATCACGCGTAGTCGTCGAGACGCAGCACGGACCCATCAAAGGTGGTCGTGCGAACAACGGTGCAGCAGTCTTCCTCGGTACGTGGTTCTATCATAGTCTGCCGTATTGGATCTGATCAATATACGCAGAGGTACCGTTCGCGTTACCGCCAGCGAGGTTCGAAGACCCGAAGCCTTTACCTGCGGGATATCGGTACGAGGATAGGCATTATATCCTTGAAAGCGCGTGTGAGCACCACTCTACAACTCTGAGCTCGTCAATTGTGCTCAAGATAAACTTTGTCACAGATGCGATACAACCAACTAACGATGGTCAAGCTGCAGGTCCGTTCACGTAGTCAATCAATGTATAGTATCATCCTACAGCCTCTACCTCAGGAGTCCCGTTCGAAGATAAAGTTGGCTTTGGAAACCCCACGGAGAACCCGTGAGCTCAGCTTCCAGCCGCCATTCACCAATATGAACGTGTCCTCCGCAGACTATTTGTGAACATCGTGTCCCCGCCAGCATTCCCTAACACAAACAAGTTTCCTGTGAAGGTTTACATCCACGGCGGGTAAGTTCTATCCTCCCTCGTTTGAACGATCATCATCTCAAATACGGATAGATTCCTGCAATACGGCTCTCCTCACGGGCTGAGCTCCCAAGCTCAATACATCTCAGCTGAGAGGTCTGAGGTATGGGTGAACATCGGCTACAGGCTCTCAGCCTTCGGATTTCTAGCAAGCGACGAGCCGAAGGTAGCGGGAAACTACGGATTTAAGGATCAATGGATCGGACTGCTGTGGGTGAAGGAGAACATCGCTGCTTTCGGAGGTATGTTAGCAGGATATTAAATCGACTATGATTTCATTCCGATGTGTCTTCGGTTCAGGTGATCCGGAAAACATACAGCTGCTGGGTCTCTCCGCAGGCGCACATTCCGTGCACCAGATATTGCATCATGTATCTCTCCTCCCTCCTGGCCAACACTCACCTTTTCACTCCGCCGTCCTTCAGTCGAACGCCATCATGTGAGCATACGTTGACTCTTCCCGCCCTCATCCGAAGTACTGATCATTCCCAGGATCTCACCCAAGTCACCATCAGACCTTCGTCCGCAATTCGAAGCGCTCTGTCGGTCATTGAACATAGACCCCAGCAGCCCGGAAGCACTCACGAAACTGCGCGATCCAAGGATCCTCTCCGCCGAATCCATCGCGGACGCCATCACGGCAGACAAGCCCGGCCCCCAGAACGGTACGTTCCGCGGGTGCGTCGAGCCATCGTGGCTCCCTGGCGTGACGGATGTCATGGAGTGGCAGCGCAACGGCGGCTTCGCGCGTGCGCTCCGCGAGAAAGGCGTACGTAGTATCGTCGTCGGGGACCTCGCCGAGGAGTGGTACCTCTACTCGATCGCGCATCCCGTGAAGAGCATGAAAGACATCGAGTTGAACCTGAAGCGGTATTACCAGGACGAGTTTATCGAGAAGACGCTGGCGATGTATCCGCGCGTGCCTGATGGGTCGGACGAGGAGGCGTTCCGAAAGTTGTTTGGACAGATTTTGAGCGAGGGACAAGTCCATCTACCTGTTAGGCTCTTGGCGAGGGACCTTGTTAACGCTGACTTTCCTGTCCTGCGGTACGAGATCCGCTGGACGCCAGAACAGTTACGACCGTTTGGTAGGCGACATCCTCTACGCTTATTATTGGTGGTCTGGAGCTCACCGCTTCGGTAGGGTATGTCACCCACGCGACAGATCGGGCTATCTGGGCATTCCGGCTACCAAGCCTTCATCCCGAGCAAGTCGAAGTTGCTCGTTCATGGCTGGACACCATATCGAGTGAAGTGGAAGCACTCGAGAGCGCAGGGAAGCCGCAAAGAGACGTGAAAGAGGTGTTGGCTCTCAGGGAGGATAAGTCGATAGGTTGGCAGGAGGATGCAAGGTGGGAGACGTATATGAAGTTACGTCACGCTTTGCCCGGAGAGTAACAGTTCCAGGGATGTTACGAGGATACTTGGTGAGTCATTATCAGCCGCCTAGACGAACATCTGCTAATCTTTAACCAGTGATCGCGTTCAATCTAAGGAAGCCATTCAGTGTAACAATCAATAGTAACAATATAGGACGTACATTTCGCCACACGCAGTGTCCTCTCGACGATGTGTGATCCGGGGGAGACAGTGCTTGATAGGATTATTATGATGCTCAAGTAGAGATGTTTATCAAGAGCGGACCATATACAAGCCTCGAGGAACCGGCAGAACGCGAACTGCACTGGTCTCTCGTACATTGGAGCTCGTCTCAGTACCCTTGAATGGACGAGAAGCACGACCATCGTAGCGTTATGTGGATTCGACCGAGATGCTGTGTAGTATGGTTGTATGCCTTATACTTGAAGATGGTAATTGGATACGGCGCGCTGCCCGAATATCATCCTTTTGACGTTCATACATCGAAAAGCGGTATTTGGTCAACTGGATGGGTACATCGGCAAAATGGCTAGCGGTGCATGAACACACCGCCCACGGACATCAGGCGTGGTAGAGTGAGTGGATGTGGGTCGCACCCCAACGCATCAAGGCGGTGTCTATATCGATGTCTTGGTAGGTACAAAAGCGTTAGAGTTAAGAGTTAAGATAGGGACCGATAGAAGCCGCGACTTGAGCCCCAGCTTCTGCAGTGTTCTTCGCCGGCACACGTCCTGACAGGGCTTTACCGGCTTATGCCTAAAGGGATCATCGGTCGACTGGATTAGATTGCATGAGAGTCGGATAGAGCGATGTGGGAAGCTCACCATCGTCTTAGGAGCGAGCAGGCTCTTGTGGCATGTCTGCGGATGCTGGCCAATGAGAGGACTAGGGTCATGGGTTGCTAGCCGAGAACAGTGCAGAAAGGTAAATGAAGGTATGGATGGATGTCATATACCTCCTTGCAGCCGTCGCGAAGACGAAATGCAGCGCATGTAATCCATCTCCGGGTCGACAACGACATGCGCAGGCAGCTTATGAGCATCCATAGCCGCTATCTTCATCTCTGGGTTGCTGCAGCATGTCGCTGGGATGGCATTCGGCACCAGTACATTGTGAGGTAAAGCGCGAGCAGGTGACAATGTAAGTTTCGCCGCGCTAGCTCACGAGGGAGCTAACGTTGGCTAGGACAACGGCGCTCGCTGGTGGCGAAGAACTGGTTTCGGGAGAGGTATCTGGATGCTGATATATACTGAGAATATGGCAGGACGCGGACGATGGTGATGGTTCGCAATCAAGGGGCTGCTTTGGCACGGCGACTTCCGAATCTGCTTGTGGCGTCTCTCCTGATGGTCTGCTGAGTGGTTCGCAGCCGCCATCCAGCGGCATGCAGAGCGTACACAACGAGCCCTCGAATGTAAGCTCAGAGTTCATCGCAGACCCAGCGTTGTCAGCGAGTTATCTCACTGCGGCGCTGTCCCGCCAATCAACGGAGCGCAGTAGGCGGCCGGTTTCATTATGCAGTGGGAAATCGGAAGGTACCCAGATCACGTCTTACAGGTCCCCTGTGAGTCCTGCCTCACCTTCAACACGTTGCAGGACAGAACCCAGCTATCTGTGACTGGACCACAGACAGTGGTCCGTCGCGGACCCAGGTCAGCTCTATCGCCTGTGATGTGTTTTTTCGTCGTCTACGTTGCCTTGATTGTGATGACCTCAGCAACTGCATAGGTTATAACTTTCCTCCGCTGTCTCCGTCCTTATTCAGGTGGACTCGAACTGGTCCTATAAAGATTTCCGGTTGTCCTGTCTTGGAGCTCTTCTGCTTGGTCTTCTCTGCAGCCGCTGTACGGACCCTTCCCGCCAGTCCACCCTCGACTCCAACATCCTCGTCGACGCCATGACGGAGTACACCACATCCTCTGAAGCCATTCGCGAGTACCTCTCTTCGCGTGAGAGGACCGCTATGTGGGTACAAAGGCACACCAGGCCTGATGACGACGTTAACCTGTTGTCGCCGTCTGTACCTCCCTCAATCATCAGCGACTCTGACGCGCCGAGTTATGGCCCAACTGACTCGGACGACGAGAGCGACCGCTCTCTACCGCCGCGTATGGTGCTGCGGTACGGCGACGGTAGGCCAGACATCACCATCTCCACCGAATACCATCCTCCCCGTGCGAGGTCGTACTCGAACCCCATCCGACAAGGTTCGAGAGCTCCCTCTACGGTCCACCACCACGGGCCAGGTGGAGACGGGTTATTGAGACAACCTGTCGCTCAAAACCCGTCGCAGCATCCACGCTATGCCCAAACTCTTTCTTACGCGTCGGGGCCTATACTGGGACCCGATGCTCAAGCTGGAGTGCCTGCACCCCCTTCACCAGAACATATCCTGATTCTACCTTCGCCACAAGGAGAGGAGCCGCCAAATATGGGTCCTAATCACCCTGTTCCGCGCTCTGCCACGGTCCACTCCGCACGCCCCGAAAACATCATACCCACCGGCGTAGCTCCCTCCCACCAACCCTCGCAACACACGATTCATGCCCCCACTCCCCATCGCGGTTACAATGCGTCTCACGCATCCCGCAACGATACCCATTCCCCGCCCGTAACGTATTCGCATTCTCACCCCCCAGCCGGGCCACACGGCAATGCCCGGCACCAACCACATACTTCTCGTCCAGGGACCGCTCTTCCGTATACATACTCACCACCTCAAATAATCTACGCACCGTCCTCCCGAAACCCCAACACTCGTTACGCACCTCCCCAGATCGTCTATTCTCCCCCCTCACGCACTCACCGCTCCCAATCACAGTCCCGTGGCCCGGCGCCTGGAATCACGTATAGTCATTCAGACCCTCTTCCTGAGAGCCACAACAACCCGTATTTCAATACGCTTCCTCGCAATGCGCAGCGCGGCGTGCTCATTGAAGAAGACTCCAGCGGATCTGACAACGCAAGAGGTCACGGTCACGGGGCACGGCACAACCGGGAGCGCAGCGGGACAACTGGGAGCAGTCGAGGCAGACCCAGGGGTCGCATCCCCATCGACCGCTCGCCCTCCGAGACCCCGCCTCTAAGTGACGCCGGGAGTAGAACTTCGGGCAGTACGTACTACGTCCTGCCCACACCGGGCCAAAAGGTCCAGATTATCGTAAGTAGCCCGAGTCACCTGAGCAGTCCGATGTCCCCATGTCGCTCACCTGCTTTCGGTTGCAGCAGCCTGGCGCTCCGTCGCTTCACACGGCAACGACTTCGACAAAGGCGTCGTCGAACCCCTCGCCGAACTCGGTCCACCACCCGCGCAACATCTTCCAGAAGATTTTCAGCATTCCGCGCTTTGCGGGCTCGGTAGACTCGAGGGGCTCGTCAAGATCGCAGTCGTCGACGCGCAGACTTCAGCGACGGCACACGTTGGGAGGGGCGCACCTCCAACAATAGCATACGTAACGTTGACGTGCTCGCGCGGCGAAACTACGTGGGAGCGCAGGGGACGTTAACGTCCGCTGTGTGTCTTGCTGATGCTGCATCAGGAGCGTGGGTTGTTTTTGCTCTCAAGCTTGCCGCGACGTGTTGTGTTTCATTCTCCTTGGGGCAGCGGACATTGATCATAACAGCTTGTATCTTTTTTCTTACCTCCATCTTCATCTTCATCTCCATCTCTCCGGTCCTCGACTCATCTTGTCTAGCAAATTGGGTTTTCCAATATCAAAGTTTTGTGATGAAAATACGACGTGTAGCATTTTGACATCTTTAGAGCCTGCGATTTGTCTTGTAGTGTACAGCGCTTATCGGTCCCTCCCACCTTGTCAGCTACGAAAGTACGAATATACGAATATAATCTTCTACTCCTACTGCACAGCAAACTCCTAGCAACAGTATCATGCGCAGTAATCACCTGTACGCACGATCGCAGGGATCAGGGTTTACGGGGTTTCCACCGTCGAATTCGAACGTATCATACGATATCTGCCGATGACATAAAGCCCAACATGAGGTTTTCATACAACTCACAAGTCTGATTCGAGAACCACGCACGAGTCACCACCACACCGCCCTTGATCAACTGACAATCTCAGGTCGTCAAGCGTAGTCCGTTCGCAGAATTATCTAGCCGGCGATGGTGTGTCCAGACCGCGGCCGTCTTTCATTTTGCAGAGGGGTTGCCAGTAATCGTCTCTGGAAGGAGATGGCAGAGATGAGCTACATCGTGGACGACATGTGTGCGACAGGGTGAGGTCCCCCGCGCGGCGAGAGACCGTTGGAGCGTGGGAGGAGGACCTGTGGGGAGCCGCGGATTGAGAAAGGATAATGGGGGTAGGAGAACGAGATATTGCCGGCGTGTTGACCCAGAGGAGTGTCTGTAGCCGAGGGTATTGGTGTAGGATCCGTTTAAAGCTCCAATCGCTAAACGGCACACGAGCGTGTCGCCGAGAAGGGCGTTCAGGTGGATGATGGACACCGCTACCCAAATAGACAGATCCTCGGAGAAGGCCTGAGCTTTATTATCTCGCAGCAGGGTATAGGCCACGAGCCGTGCTATCGAAGCGAAGCGTTCAACATCAGAACTTGGGTATAGAGTTTCGATCGCATTCAGAGGAGGCTCACCAGACAGAGCACGATGAGATCATCCACCTATTCGTCCCAGTGCATCGCAGACGGAACCCAATACGCAACCCCGTTGACCTCGTCCTGTTCGTCTATCCAGCAAAGGCCGTCGCGCAGCAGCATATTCTCCAACGCCGCCTTCGCCCTATCCGGTGCCCATCCCTTCCGCGCGACCAACAAGCCCTCCGACACCCGCCCGCCCTCCTCTTGCGCGACGGCCAGCACGACTGCTTGGTCCGCATCGAGCTCTTTCACGACGCTCCGTACCATCTTCTTCCCGCCACCAACGTCGAGCACCTCGTAGCCCGCGCCAAGTGGCCTCAGCGTCCGAATGCTCCTCACGACGTCTTCCTCCGTGACCGCGCCCTCATCGACGCCGCGCAGCTTGCTGACAAGGCGCACGAGCTCCCCAAGCTCAATGAGCCCTCCATTACGCTCGCGCGTGCTCACGCACACATCGACGATTTGCACGCCGAGCTCGTACTGCCAGTCGCCGAGGTTGAGCACCTCCGCCCACCACCCGCCCTTGCGCGGGCCCGCGAGCGGGTCGACGCCGATCGTGCTGCACATCCGCTGGAACGCGAGTCGGAACGCAGGGTCCTTCCTAATCGACTCGCGGTGCGTCGATGCAAAGTGCACGAGCGCGGCGCGGAATTGGGCGAGCTGGGCGTGTAGGTGTTGGACTTGGCCTTGTGAGATCGCGTGCGAGAGCTCGGCGAAGGAGCGTTGGGATTGTTGTTGTCGCTCGAAGGCGGCGAGGCCGACACCGCCCAGCCTATGCATGTCGTGTAGTTGTAGTTCTGTGGATGATGATTAGATGACACTGGGGAGGCGGGGAGCGCGACTGTGACGGTCCAGTGATAAGATGTCAGAGCTGATCTAACCGCTACCTAAGCATCCTTGGCGGAGTGTGCCAGGAACGGAAGTAGGGCGCATCAATCTGCGCGCGCTCCGACGCTGAGAGAGTCGCCCGCCATCAATTCTGATATTTTGCCTTTTCCTCCGCCACGCTCATGCCTCACAAACGGGCGAAACGTTCTACGCGCGAGCAACTGCGCTCCAAAGAGTGCGTAGCTTCTGCACTCATCATATTCGTTGTGCATGCTCACCAGTTGCTCTTACAGTGGGCACGATCGCGCACCAGAGAAAATGGCACTCGCAAACGAGGCTATCCCCAAAGGCGCCGCGCGCATCCTGAACGCCGCGCAAGTGCAGCAAGACTTCCACACCAAGCGAAAGCTAGGCTTAGACGAAGACGACGGCCCATCGCGGAAGAAGCGACAGAAAGTCAGCGAGAGCAGTTCGCAGGTAAAGGGCGCGAAGGGTAAGAACGGAAAGGCGGATATCAAGATCACACCAGGGGAGTCACTGGCGCATTTTAACAGGTCGGTTTCAAAGTGTATGCGAGATAGCTATGAAAGCACTAGTACTGACAGCTCGTTATCGGCAGACGTGTAGAAGAGTCCCTTCGGCCCCTCGTCCGCGACGCGATGCAGACGTCTGCGGCTGTCGCGCGAAAAGTGAGGAAACAAGAGGAGGAAGACTACAAAGCGTCGAAAAAGGGTTCGACGACGAAGTCTAAGGCTGTGACAAAGGAGACAGACGAGTCCGATGCCCCTGCTCCCAAAACGAAGCCAGCAAAGAACGACTCTGCCCCTCCTGCCCCCGCCACCCCCAAACTACTCAAAGATTCCGTCCCTGTCCCCGTCAAAGAATTCACCTCCTACAAAGCCTCGGCCCCCCGTCGGCTAAACGACATCGCCCTAGCCCCGCCCGAGCTCTCCAAGCTCCCGCGCGGCGCAAAAGCAGCAGCCGCTGCTCGCAACTCGGTAAGCGGCACGAAATCGACGAGTCTGCGCGAAGGCGCGCTGTCGATGGCGCAGAAGGCCATCTTGGAGGAGGAGCGAGAGAGGGTGATAAAGGCTTATCGCGAGATGAAGAAGGGGCGGAACGCGTGAATGCGAACGGCTGCGGGGACAGGGAGGCAAGAGCAGAACGAGGAGACAGACAGGACAGGACGAATGCACGCCCGGCTAGTTTCTGCCAGGTTCGACTCTATTCGCCTCGACCCGTGTGCGTGTCGTCATATCTCTGGCTATGCCTATCGGTGCGGCGCAGGTGAGCGGGTATAGCGGGCGAGGAGGGCTCAGAAGGTTCGCGTAGCTGACACTGGCGGACAGCGGCTGGTGATAGGCTGGCTGTAGAACGGCGCGCGTCCGCGTCCGCGTCCACGTACCGGCCCTTCGCCAGCCATATCCATATCTCTCGAACGCGGCTGGAAGGCGGCAGTGCGTTCGTTTCGGTCCTATCTGCTCGGAACACACGTCTCTTCGTGCGTGCGTGGACGGAGCAAGTAGGGACGCAGCGCAGGGGCAGGGGCAGGGCGGATGTTTTGCGTTCGTTCGCGCCCGCACGTTGCGGCACGGTACTCTCCATCTCTCCATTCCCTGTCAATGTCAATGCGGAACGAAGGATAAGCGGATTGTGATAACGATAGACGATAGACGATAGAACGTAGCGATAGCATAGCGCACAACGGGTGTTCAGTACATAGCGAGCAATGATACAGATCGGCTGGGGCCGACTGGATTATAGAATACAGGGTACTATCGGGATTGTCCTACAAGCCTACGAGCAGCGTCCGTATGCTAGGCGTTTGATGGTAATGCCGTCGTGCGAAGGTATGGCTGTGGTCGGGAATCAGGGGTACATTTAGTGTGTGTTCTCGGACTCATTTGGGCAGCACATCAGGCAGAAAGAAGTTTGGACGCACCTTGTGGGTTGTATACCCGGGAAAGAGGGCTTTGGCTTCTTCGTCGGGTACGGATGGGTGGACGATGACATCGTCCCCCTTTTGCCAGCCGGCGGGCGTGGTCACTTTGTACTTGTCTACGGTTTGCAGGGCTGGCAGGGTCGGGTCGGTGCGCATGAGCCGGCCGTTTTTGTTTTGTGAATAGATGTGACTCGGACTCACCATCGAAGACTCTGATTTGGGAGCGCAAAGAAGCTCGGTTAGGCCCAACGTGTTCAATGGAGAATCAGATCGCGCGCGCGCACCTTATGATCTCGTCGAAATTGCGGCCGACGGTTGCGGGGTAGAGGAGCATCGCCCGTATCGTCCGCTTGGGGTCGATGATAAACACGGTGCGCATCTGGATAAGGAATAAGGAGAGGAGGGTCGGCACGGGCATCGCTCCCAACGTACAAGGCACATTTCGCCGTCTGCACTAACGTTCGTCACATCTCCTTCATCTAGCATTTCGAATAGCCGCGAGATCGACCTGTCTGGGTCAGCGATCTGCCGCGGGTTGCGTTCAAGGTGGGTGCATTAATGAATGTGAATGGGAGAGAAAGCGCGGTGAGTGGATTGCGTGCATGTCGGAGGAGATGAGCGCGACGCACGATGGGGTACTCGACGCAGGTCGGTGCGGTCTTGTTCCCGATCTCGATAATGTCGTCGATCCACTCGTAGTGCTCCTCGAGGGCATCTGCGGATATGCCGATCACTTTTATGTTCCGTTCGACAAACTGCGGCTGCCTGGGACGCGTCGCGCGCGTGCGGTGTGAGCAAACGGCGGGTGTGCGCAAAAAGTGGTGCGACGCGCTCACCTGTGGGAGATGTCTGCGAGCTCTGTGGTGCATACGGGAGTGAAGTCGCCGGGGTGCGAGAAGAACATGACCTGGGTCGGCGAGGTTTAGTGAGCCCGGTTCGCGGTAGACGAGAGATAAGGCTCACCCATGAATCGCCTATGAACTCATGAAAGTCAATCGGGCCGTCGGTGCTCTGTGCATGGAAATTGGGCACCTTGCTGCCCAGACGAAGGGAGGTGGCGACCATGGCTTGCGCGGACGCTGCTGTGTGGTGGTGGTAGGGAGACTGGGGCGGGTTTTGGCGGGGCGCAGGAGGGCAGCAAAGGGACAAGGGGCGTCGCTCGCAGGCGTCTGGGGAATGAAGGTATATATACCCGCTGCGAGGGAATCTGGCTTGGCCACATATGGGGATCGAATGTTCCCAGCCGACGCACAAACAGCGATGGCGCGTATGCTGCAAAGCGTCTCTCGCCGTGCACAGATGGCCTGTCAATGATAAGAGGCTCCTATCGAACGTCTAGCATTCGTCGCTAGTGCTGCCCGCTCGCCGTCGCCGTCTGTCGTAGCGAGCGCACACGCACAGAGGCGGCGACGGCGGCAGCGCTGTACAGGCTCAGTCATCACGGACGCACACGTCTTCGAATTTGTAGACTGGACAATGCAGAACCGGAAGATGATCAGCTGGAAGCGTGCTCGTTGGATCATGATCCCCGCACCCACGACCCGGCTCCGAGCAGGCCAATCCGCGCCGTAAGCCCGCCACCAATAGCGGCCCACTCGATATCTCTGCGTACATACATTCAGAAGTAACCAGTCGTCTGTGGGAGAGTGACGACGGACACTGGCAGCTGCACACTCTGCTCAAATGAAGTGACTCTGCAGCACCGCGGCGGACTACCAATGCAGCACGCGGAGATGGAACCGGCATCAGAATCGTCGGCAAATCCCGATGGCCGCGACTCACCTACCGCGATCTCGTCCACTCTCAATCTTGCTCTACTCCTCCTCCCGACCGATCTGAAGGCGCGGGGAGAACGCAGTCTGCTCGCTTACGCACACGACCAACTGGGTAACGAGTTAGGCATGCAATAGAATGCACGACCCGCGATCGCCCTCATTATATGCTATCAAAGTCCCGAGGCACGACCGCTGTGTACAATATATGCCAGGGCATCCGAGGTGTGGGCGCGACGCTTTATGAAAAGCCTTCGACTTCCGACGCTTCATGCCCTCTCGCAGGGAGCCGGAATCCGCGGCGAAACCCCAACTCTACTGCACCGGTCACCTGAGCCACCCCTCGACTCCTCTCCGGGCACTCATCAATACCAGGCTACCAAACAGGCGAAATAGAGTCTACACTGTATACTCTTCGCGGTCTTGAGCGGCTGCGTGGCCATGACGTCGGTGAGCCGGTCCGCCCAGGATCATGCGGGACGCTACACTAAAATGTATTCGAGCTTGTAGGATATGCGACATGCCTGACACGCGCATATATTCACTTGCGCATCTCTTTCCGCCCCCGGCTTTCATGGACTGATGTCTAACCATGAAACTCTATTGCGAGTGCGCGTGAGCCTCGCCCATCACCGAGTCACATCCGACGTTTATCACCTCGACGTCCACACACAACTACCCCCGCCAAGAATATATAGGCATGCAAGTGCTCGTCCGCCAAGAGACGATCTTCGCCTCTGGAAAGACACCGGGCGTACTCCTCCACCATGGCCGGCCTCCTCAAACTCTCCGTTCTCCTTTCTTTGCTCGTCCATGGCGCGCTCGCCGCGACGACGGTGACGGTCAACTTCGCCGACACGCACCAGACGATGGACGGCTTCGGCTTCTCCCAAGCATTCGGCCGCGCGAACGACCTGTACAACCTCCCGGCCACCGCGCGCACAAACGCGCTCGACCTGCTTTTCAGCCCCACAAAGGGCGCAGGCATGACCATCCTGCGCAACCGCATCGGCTCAGGAGGCACAGGCGACAGCATCGAGCCCACCAGCCCCGGCTCACCGAGCGCAGCACCGAAATACTCGTGGGACGGGAGCGACACGCACCAGGTGTGGCTCTCGCAGCAGGCGTTGACGTACGGTGTGAAGACGTTCTATGCGGACGCGTGGAGCGCGCCGGGGTTCATGAAGACGAATAACGATCAGGATAATGGAGGGTACCTGTGCGGTGTTACGGGACATACGTGCTCGTCTGGGGACTGGAAACAGGCGTATGCGAATTTCTTGTCGCAGTATTTGACGTATTATGCGTCGGTGGGGGTAAATATCACTCATGTTGGGTTCTTGAATGAGCCGGACTATACGTGAGCTTGTTCCTCTACAAGTTTCTCGCGCCGTAACCAAATTTCTTTATCGCCCAGCACGACCTACTCATCTATGCTCTCCGACGGCACGCAAGCCGCAGACTTCATCAAAGTCCTCCGGCCGACGCTCAACAACAACGGGCAGAGCAACGTCGGCATCGTCTGCTGCGACGCAACAGGGTACAGCAAACAAGTTACAATCACCTCCCAGATGATCTCCGCCGGCGTCGAAAACTCGCTCGCAGTCGTATCCACACACGCATACTCCTCAGACCCCACCGGGCCCATCAGCACGACCCGCCGCGTGTGGGAGACAGAAGTCGCGGACCTCGACGGGTCGTTCTCGACTGTGTGGTACGCGAACGGCGCGGCGGGCGAGGGATTGACGTGGGCGAATAGGATATTCAACGCGATCGTGAACGCTAATTTCTCGGCGTACTTGTATTGGATAGGCATCGAGGTCGGCACGACCAACTCGTGTCTCATCGCTATATCGAACACTTCCACCGTCACGCCTTCGAAGCGGCTCTGGGCATTCGGGATGTTCTCGCGGTTCGTCCGTCCGGGGGCCGTGCGTCTCGGGACGTCGGGGAGCGGTGCGAATCTTAAGTTTGCGGCGTTCAAAAATACGGACGGGACTGCGGCCGTGCTGGTTATTAATGGAGGCGGGTCGGCACAGGACATCGTTGTCGCGACGAGCGGGTACACTGCACAGTCTGTACAGGGGTTCCTGACGGATAATAGTAATGCGATCGCGGCGCACACGGCGGCCGTGAGCGGTGGGCAGGTGACGACGAACGTACCGGCGTATGGGATGGTCAGCTTGTTGCTCTCTGGCTCGCCGAGCTCCTCGGGCGGGAGTACGCCGCCCGTGACGTCTACGACGGCGAGCACGACGTCGACACCGATCTCGACGCCGACTTCTTCACCGACGGGGTGTACTTCTGCGCTCGTAAGTGCTTGAATACGTTGAAGGTGGAACCGCGCTGATTTTGTTTTGTTTTCGTCCAGTATGCTCAATGTGCAGGACAAGGTCAGCTTTTTATACATCCACTGCATATTTGAGTTACTAATTTGGATTCATTGTCAGGTTACACGGGCTGCACGACATGCGCTGCGGGCTCTACATGCAAGTTCTTGAATAACTGTAAGTCCTTCCGGGCCCTGTTTATCTCATAGAAATTCTAAGCCATTTGCATGACAGATTACTCGCAATGTCTCTGAAAGAACCTCTGAGTATTCGCACATTGAGGGTTAGGACTTATGGTCAACGTGTATTATTTTGGAGCGAGTGTGTTTTAGGATACATTGGTATTGAATATTTGACCATAATGCGTACTGGAGAATCGGTCATATGTCAGAGTCTATCGGGAATGCGGTATGGTATATAAAATTAAACCCCGGAAGAAGGCTGATCGATCCGCGGCTGTCAGCCAGACAGAGCGGCGGCAGTAACAGTAATATGTACAGGAAGATGAGTATCGAAGGAGTGTATTGTAATCTGTGGTTATTACAAGAATGTTCTCTTGAAACGCAGGGAATCAAATTAGTACGGATCTATAACTACAATGTCCGCACTCAATAGTGTGCACAGGGCTTACACCCGCACGCTCATATCCTCTCCGGCACTACCGCTAACTCCGGAAGTCTTGGGAACTGGACCCAGCTGTCATGCGACCGATCCGAGAACGACACCATCTGCGAAGAGCGCATCCGTCTCGCGCGGTAGATGTCAGAGAAGTGTGCGGCGGGGTAGTACGTGCTGTCGGACCCGCCCTCCGTGTCGATGTAGGATGTGAAGAGCACAGAGGGCGTCGTCATTGTGAAGTCTGATGTTGTGGTTGGGGTGCGCATTACTGGCCGTGGGCTCAGCGGTCGCGCTCTACTCGCGTGTGTTGAGAACACGGGGAGGATGAATTGGGGGACAGCGGGTTCTTTGGGTGGAGGTTCTTGCGAGGGTATGCGGGTGCCTTTGGTTGGATATGCGATCAGCGAGGGAGCGTATGCGCATGCGCATCAAACAATACACACGTTTTAGTTTGGCCATCGTCGTGCGCGGCTTTTCCAGTATTTCGCCTAGTCCTGTCTGGTAACGACGCCACGGACGGGTGAAGAGCAGTATTATGCCGAGCAGGATTATGAGGCAGGCGAGTACGATAGCGGCTATAACTCCAGGCGCCACTTTGCGAGGCACGATCACCGAAGATGGATCTGACATCGACGGGTCGCGTTTATTTGAATATCTAAGGAGTGGCTGTGCGGACGACGAGCACGGGGGGAATGTTTGCGTTTGGGCCGGCCAGAGTATATGTTCTGTGGTGGAGGGGTATGCAGCCGCATAATCGGGTAGTGGCGCGTTGCCCGGTGTGTTGGGGAAGGCGAGTGGCAAGCTTGCAGGTTCCACTAAGAGGGGGTTTTGGAGAGAAGTGAGCTACAAATGAGCTGGAACTGGTCCTTCCTACCTTCAGGTAAAGAGACTGTTGCCTGCGTCTGCGTAGAATCCTCCTGGCTCGTTGCTATCGACCGATCCTGCGTTCTCATAACGAGTCCAGTCGTCAAGGCTGCGTTGCGGCGAAGGGATGCATCGTGGATATGGCCAGCGACAGGATATGTCATCCTACCTGGAGCAGCCCAAGGACGTATGGACAGGCATGTCTGTGTGCGTGAGCTCTAAAAGGCGGTTTGTATGCCGCGCTAACCGATAGAATCAGTTCTCGAACCGTCGTGATCAAAAGCCGGACGACATAAGAGGTCCCACCACAAGCACAGCTTACGGCAATATCATCATGGAAAAGAGGCCGACAGTTCACAGCCTGCAAAGTAGAATAATGGACACGTTTCTGGATGCGGATGATGGTGAGAGTTGGTTACCATCCACAGCGAGTGGACGTATTCGCATTCTTGATTGATGTCATCGTGTGGTGCGTGATGGATTTATCCGGAAAGGACTGACATATCCAGATGGAAGTTGTATATGTGAATTCAGCGTATTTTGCTACATGAAACAACTCGGCTCATCATGGGACTCCGTCCCAATGGTATAATACAGTCCCCTGTCGATGCATGGTCAGCCTCATCCGCAGTAAATAGATTCCAACATGACGCACAGTACTATTATTTCTTGAGACTATCTTCCTATTCACTAGCGCAATGAGACACTTGTTCACTCGCGCTTGATTCAGGTCGGGCGGCTTGACGAGTTCTTGGACTACAGATATCGGATGTATACATGATATCACATCAGGCAGATGCGAATGCACGCACTGGAAACACCCCGTCCTTCCCGATCCATAAAGCCCTCTATCACCAGATCAATGTGCCGCCGCAAGTTGGGATCTTTTCCTCTGAACTCCAGGGGCAGCAGGAGCACGATCTGTTCAATCGCTAGAGCGCGCTCCTTCTTTTCCTTGTTCGTCAGTTTTGCCTTCCCTTTCTTCTTCAAGATGCCTTTGGGAGCACCGCCAGTGGATGATGTTGTAGCACTAGCGGCCGTGGTATTCCCACCGTATGTGGTATCTGCGTCTGTGAACGTCGTCCTGTCCATGTCGGGTGAATCGGGTGGTGGGGGTGGTGGGGGCAGCTGAGCGAGTCTTAGAGCCTCCATCGCAGCTCGTGCATCCTCCTCTAGTATCGCAGTCCTGGTAAATAAAAACACAGAATATGCGATGGATCATACCTGCCCTCCGTTTTGCAAGAATCCACGACGCATTGGTCGGAGCTTGCGGCCAGTCAGTTGTGAGAGCATTCATATTCATCACGTACAACCAGCTGGCGAAGCTTTCATTGAACGTTCCTAAAGCGTCACTGAGACTACGAAGTCCCTCAACGCTTGTCTGTAACGCCTCAACTTCGTCTAGCAGCTCAGCCATCGTAGGCTCAAGGAAGCCGAGTCCATGAGGAGCATCAGGGTATGCGCCTGATCGTGACAGACGGGACAGGGACCCCTGGGATAGCCGTCGAAGGGGGGTTCGATGGGGAGTGGGCACCGTCGCTGGCAGCATTTTGTAGAGATCTCGTGTGTGTCTGAGACCAGCATGAGATAACACTCAAAGTTGCACCAAGCGACTTGCGACGCGATCACGTGGATAGTGCCAATCAGAGCCACGTGGCAAGTATGTTTCCTTTCCCTACACTCACGATAGTTTTGCATACGACAGTTCTGCACACGACACATTCTTGATTGCTGAATTGGCAAGTACACACCATGCGCAATTTCCAACATGCTAATCCCGCTCGTAACAGATACTTCTGTCAGAAAACTTACCAGCATCTGTTGTACCCTGTACGACTCGCATCCTGCAAGCTCATCACCGTACAGACTGCGTGCCAATGATTCCTAAAAATTCTTTTAGGTAGCTGTATAGGTTGTGCAATTCTCTACAAGAACCTTTATACCGACTGCGACTATAAGCCTGAAGACTCTCAGTCTTGGACAGGCTCAGCGCATACGTTCAGACTCGACGAGATCGCCTGGAAAGATACCCTCATGAACTGAAGTGGTGGTTCACAAGCCATAAAATACAGTCGCTTATAACTCCTGAGTCTGGCAGTTGTGTAGGCTTCTCCTCTCCTCACAACTTACTAAGAGCCGCCTACTCTAGATTTCCTATCTGTCTTCGCCGTGACATTGTCTAGAGATAGCGATAGAGCGCGTGAGGGCACCTAGATCCCCATTCTCTAGTTTAGGACCCCAGCTGTGTTGAGGAGGTCACTGTCCTTCACCCGGAGCTCCCATTTGTTGTTGGTGCTAAAGTGAGCGCCTCCACATTACAGCCTGCGTTTTCTGAAACTGACGGCGATTCATCAGTGATGGCTCCATTAGTTGAGCTATGGATCCCCCACATGACTTCGACATTATGTTATTATAGACTCCCAATAAGCTGAAGGTGGACCTGCTGCCAGTTGGAATCCATACAGGAGCAAACTTACACTAAAAGGAATCATGCGAGCAGCCAAACACGAGACGACAGCGAGTACAGTGGATATTATGGCCGTAGAGACCCTGAAAATTTTCAGATTTGCGATGGGTACGTGAAGGTCTTCGTGTTGAATACGAACGCCAAATAGGGAATGTCACGTTTGAAGCGTGTAGAAAGGGCAAGATCACGACAGAAGGCTAGTTATCGATACGGTCAGTATCAACTTCAGTGCACAGAACTGAATATAACTTACTGCGCAGTGCCCGAAATATGGAACTGAGTGAAATCAAGGGGTTCAAGATCAAGAGCATGCACTCCCGACCGTCTTATACTCTCGCTGATTGCGTTTCTTCCTTATATGTATGTAATGGCCAAGAACAATCATGTGTGCTATGACCGGCCTAATTCGAATTCCACAGTAGGGTTATTCACGCTGAACAAGATAGACTGATACATCAGGGATAGATGCAACAACGTCGTTGTCTCCTCGGATTGGCATCACTTACGCCTCACATCACAGATGTATCAGCACATTCCTAGGAAAGTGCGCACTTACGTGCTTCTTGTCCGAGTGAAGATATTTTTGGGGGACGCAACGTTGTCCTTCTAACCTGGAGTGTGCGTCTACCAGGGAACCCGGCCGCGCTCGTAGATATATATAGGTACAGTACAGCGCAAGCCATTCATTTCGCGCTTTAAAGTATGCCTGCAAATAAGTAGGCTAGCGACTACTTTGCTAACGCGACAAATTGTCGGTCAGCCTCAATCCCGCACAGTCCGGTCCATTTTTCCGGTTCCTGCATAGATCTATGTAGGGCACTGCACTCAGTCCACCCGACTCTCGCACAACGCAAGGGAGCAGAGTGTAAATGGAACGACCATCAAGGGTTGTACAGAACATAGATGTGAGTGAAGGAGTATTTCCGTCCATCTCTGGCACGAGTAACCGAACTGTAGGGGAAGATCATCGATAGACGTCTCACCATTGACGGCCATCAGTACACGTTCCACATTACTCTAACGAGGAGGCTGTTTCTGCGCAGCCTCACTGTGGTCACCGATCCCGGCTTATGTGTCAAAGAAGGCGAGCGTTTCTGTTGCTGAGGGGATGCTGTCAAGATGTCTGTATCATTGGTATCAGACGGACAGAAACGCTCGAAATCGCTGTGCACGGGCGTCCATTTCAGGAATATCGGTACATAACATGTCGCCAAGTGAATCGTTCCAAGTTTCGCTGCCCCACTATCGTCTTTGCTGTCCAGCGGTGCTGCAGCTATGGCGTCGCCGGCCGACGACAGTCTCGCTTTCTTCGTACAATTGGTTGATTACTTGCAGACTGTGTAAATGCTCCATCTAATCCGCTACACCCGTTCCTACAGCTCACTTCGTTCGCAGGCAAATCGCAGTTTACCTGGAGGTTGCAGCTAGCAGTGCGTGTAGCAGTCCATGCAATAAGATTGTGTTTTCTGACCGGTGTTGTTGCAGCGCTCTTCTTCTACGACTATCTTCTTACCTTGCCACAAGAAATCAAGTGTGTGTGGCAGCGGCCTAAACACGGTGCTGCTGTCCTCTTCTTCGTGAATCGATACGTTGTCTTCTTCAATCGGTTGATTCGATTGGTGCAAACTGTATCGTGGAGTGGAGAGACTGAGAATAATGCGGACGTGGTGAGTACATTAAAGCGATGTTATGTGCGCACGTAACTTACACCGATTTGTAGATGTGAGTGTGCACATGCTATACGCGAATCTAGTGCTGACCCACGTTAGATGCAATGTGGTTTGGAGGGTGAGCGAAGGTTGCACGATTATCATGTACCTGTTGGTCGCAGGTCAGTGTAAATCCTGTCGAGCAAAAGACATGCACCTCAATTTTGCGTTGCAGTTTTTGCTACTCTACGTATGTACGCTGTGTGGGGGAAAGATATGAAGATAGGTGGATGCATCCTTATCCTTGGGCTTGTATATCCTCTGGTCAACACAGTATGTCATTCACTGCCCATGCAGCATCCGCTGACCTCAGTCGTAACCCTTAGTACTTCGTCACAACCCTGTCCCTATCCGCCCTAGCCCCGCCTTTTACAGGCTGCGGCCAACAAACCACACTCAACTTTCCTTCCGCTGATTTACTCTTGTACGTTTACAAAGTCCCTCTTGGTTTTATATGCAATACTGATATTTTTGTGTAGTTGTAAGCACAGAAATCGCCTTTGTAAATGTCGGTAGTTGACGTACGGGCTCTGACCGGCTACAGTCCTTTTCGGCACTGTTTTCGCGATACTGTTTGAGTGTGTCATTATCGCCTTGACATGGACCAAAACGCTCGACATTCAGCGGGTGTTGAGGAGGAAGAGCATGGGTGCACACAGGTCGACGTCATATTTGATCCTTCGTGACGGTCAGTCTTTTGTCACAATATACCTCTCGTTTCTTGAGCTCATCCCTCTACTCAATATACAGGTACCACATATTTCCTGTGAGTCGCAGAACGTATTGCCTGGCTGCATGAGGAAACAACCTGACCATTTGCGAAGCACCCTACTATCGTTCAACATTCTTAGTCTGCTGTCCATTCGCGTGGAGGTGAGTACCATATTGATATTGGAACACAGTTTCCGCACAAGCTAACCAGAGTATCCCTACAGGCCTTCAACAATGTCCCTGCGATCACAGACACGTTCGTCCCTACTGTACATCTCACAAGTGTTCTGTCTGACGCCCTCACAGCCTTACGTCTATGCTCATCACGCGGTTCATCCTGAACCTTAGGGAGGACTTCATGGCAGCTCAAGATGGATCCAGCTCATCCCTCCACCCGTCAAATATGTCAGACTTGCGGTTCGCAGCTCGGAGGTCGACACGTCTGATTGGGAATCTGGGGGCGCCTGTGTACGTGGACGACTATAACGCATCATTGTCCGAAGGAGAGGACGACCCGCTCACAGCAGTATCCGTCTCAAACCATCCCTTGCACACGGGTTTGCTGATGCGGTCACAGACATGGTAACAATAAACGCCCCGTTTGTTGCCGTAGAAAACCGAGCCACTTGTATTATTGTCGCGTTCCCTTACTATGTATTGATGGGTGGGCTGACATGGCCCAGCGTGCTTTGACGAAAGAACAGAACACCGTGGCTGAAAGATTGTGGCAGTCATCAACATACCCTAGTCGATAACAATCCAGCATTGCAGGACCGTTATCCCATTGACAGACGGTTGGGTAGGCTATGAATTTCCGATTTTGAAAGGATGGAATGATGATGCATGGCTCAAGTATTATTCCGCGGACAAGTATAGCTTTGATTTCTACGAGGCATAGGACAAAGTAACAATCTGTGATGCACTTACAGATCACTAACGGGAAAGAGGCTTCTGACTGGGAAAGGCTCTTGCGTAAGACTAGACTTTCGGGTTGCTGCTTGAAAATGTAGTCTCCTAGTGCTTCCAATCTGCCGACGGGATAGCCAGCTTGCCCACCCACTAACGTGATACTGCGCAATGCCTTTGTGAGCTGATGACGTTGGACAGATGCTTTCAATTCGCGAACGCAAAGACATGAGACGGAAGTAGAACGTCTACCGGCATGATAGAACCTTTGGCGAACTTCGTTGCTGGACTTCCTTCTTTCGAAGATCATAAAATCCTGAAATCCCGGTTTCGATGAGATGTAGAAGCTCACCTATTTTTCATCCTACCAAAAGATACATCATGAACCGCAGTGATGTTGCCGGCCTCGGACGGAAGCAAATAATCTGTACCCAAAGCCTTACAGGTACGACGACCCCCCATGTCCTTGCCCGTTCATGCCACCTAGTAAAATAAAGCATGCCAGGACAGGCTTTAGTCAATGGTAGGATATAATATTATCTGGAAAGACTTGTGCAGATGGATACTCAACGGCGCATCTTTCGACTCATTTCCGCCCTTCATTGATAAAATTAGCAGCGGCTGGGTCCACAAGAGTGCCGTCCATGTTCTGACTTGTTTTGACTCTGGCAAAACAACGTCACGGCATCTTTTCTGGTCGCTGTTTATTGACATTCATTTCAGCGTGCGAGTAACCCTCATTACGGCAATGACTCATGTACTCACAGTCTGCTGCGTATATTGATGTCCGTAGTGAGTTTACTGGCTTGATGATCTGGGTAGTAAACAGCCCGGAATCAAACGATATCAAGCGCCCAGCGCCTCAAGCCGTGAATCACGACCATCGTGTTCTCCCCGGTGGCATGATGCAGTGCACCGACCAGTGATACTTCCAGCAATGTACATGATTTAGATCCTAGCATGATGTTTCCAGAAAATGTTGGTGAGTACCTAGCTCCAACGACCGCCATCTCCGATCACCTTCTGAAACCTGCGCATCCCACAAAGGTTACCTTCACATGGAATTACAGCTGTTTTCGTTTTGCCTTCATACCCTACGTTTGGCTCCGTAAGTCAGCCAGCTCTTCAGTCACAATCATAACTCGTGCAGGATCATTTTTCAAAAGTCATTGACCCGAGAAAGTACGCCCGACACTCCTCTTTTTTGAGTACATTATTATATTATTGAACACATGAGTCCACGATCGTTCCAAGCACCCTCAAGAACGACAACAGCTCGTATAAAAATGTCCATGCCCACAAACAGCCCGTGTGCAGGCAACGACTCAGGCAGACGATTTCTGCAGCCTGCGACGAAAGCTATCAACAGAAGCCCAGATAGGAAGCCGTAATCCTGATGTGCTTACTCGCTCCACCCCTGCCCTGCCACAGTCTTGTCTACCTTCACAGCCCCACCGAAGTTCCTGGCCGCGACAGCGGTCGGTTCCGCGAGTCCCGAGACGGTAGCGGTGGCTAGTTCCCCCAGCAACGACGAAATCAGTGAATTCCTGGGATCATATGGAAGCCCATGCGTTGAGAAAGCAAGACTTATTAGCAAGTATACCCCAAGATCGGTGTATGGGTACGCACTGAAACCCGCCAAAGCCGATTAGACCAGTATCAATCTCTGGTGCACCACCGGGAACTATGACATTTTCTAGCGGTGCATGCGCAGGTACATTCGCAGGCACTGCACGAGTGTTCAGCGGTGCCGCAAGCGCAACGGAGGCCGACAATAAGAGGGTCATGAACACAGAATTGATGAGCTGCATATTGGAGTTGCTTTGGGATGAACGGGATGGAAATGTAGGCAAAGTTGTAATAGTCAATATTACAGTGCTAAATTCATTCTTAGTAGGTGCTCGTAGGTAGTCGCAGAACCACTCACCTGTCCAGCGGCTTGGAAGAAGAGACTGGGGTGCTAGGTGACCGGTCTACCAGAGCTTATAAGCGAACCGTGGATCTGATGTTACTGGATTCGACCGTACGATGGGTGCACCGCACGCGTTTTGCAAGTCCACAACTTTCCGTACATCGCGTATCGTGAGAACAAACCTGTGTAACAGATTCTGGATGCAACAGTGTGCCATCTCGAAGAGCATTCACAACCCCTCATCCGGATGTTCGCGGGCGCTATAAGTCTAATTCTATAGAGCTGGTATGCCGACGTATGCTATTCATATGGCGACCTGAAGCCGCTGTTTGACAGTTTGTAGTCATCGTCCATTGACATCACCATCTGACTGACTGTATTCATGTTATTCAAACGAGGAAACGTTCCCCTGGATGGATACGATTGCAAAGATCTATCATCGCCTGATTATCATCAAGAGAGGCGATGAGTTCGGCTTAATGGTAGCGCATTTGTACTTTATTCAGAAGGACAATCGGCCACCAGGAATGATATACGGAAAACAACTATCTGGCTCATTGACTTCTTCGCCGTTTCGCAGAGATATATGTGGATGGACCGCATCCGCAACTGTTCCTATGCGTCTCCATCTTCGACACACACACAACCGCGCACTTAGTCCTATCTTTCGCCCCTTCCCACAGCCGGGTTCGCCCAATGGACAATCTGATCAACACTATTGACGAAGGATGTGTTGGCCTTTCATATCGTACGTTCTACAATCATGATCGTATACAATCACGAGTACGAAACATAGGACTCGCCACCGGCAGAAGGTGATCTGTCCCTCCCCCGATGACTACCCTGGTTGTTGTCATCTTGCAGAAAGCAGATAGCCAGACAAACTGACACACAGAGACGGACCGTCAGATCCACGCTGCCCACGGAGGAGGCTCAACTTCATCCCCACGCAACCAGACTAACCCACCACCATCTTCACCGCCGTCTCCTCTGTCTCGCTCGTCTTGTATCCGACTAGCCTTTGTAGATGTATCGAACCAGAGCTCTCTCAACCCCGGGCAGTGCTCAAAGACAAAAACAGCGACGCGCTCCTCTGCCTCTTGACGCTGCAGATCCATATACGCCTCCCAGGCGGATCTCTCACTATCAGAGCCTTCATCGTCACATTCCGGGACCTCGAAGCCTGCGTTCAGCTCCGACGCCATAGGGATAGACAGAACTTCAACATCGGGAAGGAGTGATAGCGGGACGGCGAGTGCCTGAGAGGACCTAACAAGTCAGCTACCAATGCAAATTTAGCGAGAAACCAAACAGGGACCAGCCTCAAATCTTGTAAACCAATCTAGAAACCCGGGGATGAGGAGGGTTCGCACGTGCAGCCCTGCCTCGCCGAGAGCTGAGGAGATTTCGAGGTCAACACGGGGCTATGGACAGAGGAGAACGCTGCTATTCCGTTACACGAACACCTACCTACCAAGAGCTTGTAATCCCACAAGGTCCGCAGCGCGAAGCATTCCAGGTTTTCCAATCCAACTGCCTGGTCGAACAACCTGAGTGTATACTCGCGAGTGATATACTCTCTTCTGGAGCGCCATGCACGATTCCCGGCAAGCATCGTAGTGTGCGGACAGTGAGCGACCATATAGTCATTGAAAGGACCGACGGTAAGCCTCCGCACGCCAGGAAATATCAACCCCCGCGCGGCGAAGGCTGCCTGGAATAGTCCGACCTGAAACTCGTCAATCTCTACACGCAACGCTTCGAGACTGGTAGCCGCTTTCGAGATTCTGTACAGAGTATCGGCCAGTGTCGTAGCAAGGTCTTCGACGAGATTATCATGTGGCCCAGAGAAAACGTATGGACCGGAGAGGGCAATAGACAGCTCGCTGCCCTCCGATCAATTATACACCACGATACAACAGCTCTGATGCACTCACCGCACGTATGCCGAATGCGCTGGGTTCCAGTCACTCAGCATCTCTATTGCTCGCGCCCATGGGTGATCCGCAACACAGCACAGTGTGATCTGTTGAAAGAGGTACGGGACACACTGTGCCCTGACACGCCTACATGTGAGCGAAAGGGCGTTCAGAGGACTCTAACGAGGAAGTCAGAAACACAACGTTCGCGAATCGATAAATCAATACGTAGTACTCGCCAGTGAGATATGATCCGAGTCGTTCCAGTCCCATACTCGTCCCGAATTTTGTGATTGCTTAACAGCGGCGCAGATGAGTGCAAGCACGTCGTCGTTGACACGGTTCAATCCAGAGACGTACTCCATCGGTGTTCAGTGAAGACCTCTAGCAGGGCGTTGTGTTTAGGAATGAGCGAATAGCAGCTCGGTCCCGTCTTCTGCATGTCCGTGTCTCGTGGTGGTTGACTCTCGTCATCCAGCGTTTGAATATCAAGGTTGTCAAGATCTGAGAATCTCCACGGCGACCCCGAAGCGGATAGCTCTGAAAATATACGAGAACATAGATCCAACATCAAACGTTTACCAACGAAACGCACTACAAGAAAATGCAATACACAACAGCGAATACTATACATGGATGAGCATTGAGATTTGCAGCATTGAGGTTTTTGTGCGACTGTTTCTATCCCTGCTATTTACTCAGTACCGATCGTTAATGAAATGACTCCCAAATAGAACAAAAGTGGTGTATCTCGCAAGGGTTACTCTCGATGCTATCATCTCGCGGAAGGCAGACGGTCATATAAACCATCATTTAGAAACACATCGTCAGATCAAACCCGCCCACGCAGGAGTTTCGATTTCATCGCCACGCGACCATACAAGTCCAGCATTGCTAACGCCTCTACTACCTCCTCGTTCCTCTTGTTTGCGAATTGCCTTCGTAGCCTGATCAAACCAGAGCTCCTTCAACCCTGGACAGCGGTCAAAGATGAAAGCCGCGACGCGCTCCTCTGCCTCTCGACGCTTCTGTGCCGAGTTCTCGGTGTTGTCGTCATCTGAGGGCTCGAATCCTGCATGAAGCTCTGAAATTCCGGGGATAGATAGGACCTTGACACTCGGGAGCAGCGAGAGTGGCTCGGCAAGCGCCTGAGAGGACCGGCGAGTCAGTGACCTCTGCAACGTCAAATATGACCCGGAAAGACTTACTTCGTAAGTTAGATGCAAGCCCAGGGTACCGGGGATTAGGAGTGTTCGCACTTTCATATCTGTCTCAGCAAGGACTGGTGACAGCGTCAAGTCAGCACCCAGCTAGGGATAGGGAGGAGCATCGCCTTGTCGTCAGATGAAAATGTACCTTTTAAGAGCGTCCCATCCCACGACGTTCGCAATGCAAAGCATTCCAGGTCCGACAAAGTAGCTGCCCTCTCAACCAGCTCGATGTTAGGGTCCTTGAAGGGGCCATACCTGTCACTCCCAGCGAGAATCGTGGTATGTGGGCAATGGTCGACCATATAGTGGTTGGAGGGGCTGACGATGAGCCTTCGCACATGAGGAAACATTAGCCCCCGCGCGGCGAAGGCTGCTTGGAACAACGCGATCCGGTACCCGCCAATCTCCACACGCAGTGACTGGAGATTGACAGCCGCTTTCGTGATCATGTCAAGGGTATTGGCCAATGTCGTAGCGAGTTCTTCGACGAACTGAATCGCCGGCCATGGCTCCAATGGGTCAGAGAGTGCGATGGACAGCTTGCTGCCTTCCGATCTATCATATACCTCAACACTCTATTTCCAACTCCACTCACCGTAGATACTTCGAATATGCTGGATTCCAGTCATTGAGGGTCTTCACTGCTCGAGTCCACATGTTACGCCCAACGCAGTGCAGCGTAGATCGCTGGAACAGATAGGGGACGCAGCGTGCCCAGACCCGCCTGCACGTAAGTGAGAAGGCTTTCAGCGGGGTCTGAAGAAGCTGTCAGCAATGCAGTATTTGCTCGACAATGAGAGTTACCACCTGCAGTGTGTAACGCGAGCCATCCCAGTTCCACGCTGGCTGCAATTGGCTAATGGCGGCGCAGATGAGTGCAAGTACGTCGTCGTTGACACGGTTCAATCCAGAGATGCGTTCCATCAGTGTTTAGTGAAGGCTTCTGGCGGGGCGTTGGGTTTATGGGTGAGCGAACAGTAGCTCGGTCTCGTCGGCTGAATGACCGAGTCTCATGGTGGTTGACCTTTCGTCCAGCGTTTGAATATCAAGATTCTCAAGATCTGAGCATCTCTACCACATCCCGCTGCGGATAGCTCTGAGCATCAGCCATTCACAAAACGAGAGGTATCTCATGAAAATACAATACACAAGAGTGGTTGATATACGTAAGATGAGCATCGAGATTTTCAGCATTTTGTTCTGGCTTGGAACCGTGTGTGCCTGTTTCTATCTCTGTCGTTCACTAAGTACCAAGTGTCAACGAAATGACTTCCGAGCATAACAGAATGTGTGTACCCAGGAAGGACGAATCCCGACGCTACCATCTCGCGGCAGGCAGATAGCCATATAACCCATCGTTTGGAAACGCATCGTCAGATCAAACCCACCCATGGGGGAGGTTCGATTTCCTCCGCCCGCGACCACACCAGTCCATCGCTACCGTCTTCGCTACCTCTTCGTTCTCCTTGTATCCGAGTCACCTGTATAGCATTATCAAACCAGAGCTCCTTCAACCCTGGACAGCGGTCAAAGACGAAAGACGCAACGCGCCCCTCTGCCTCTCGGCGCTGCCTTGCCGAGTTCTCGGTATCGTCATCCTCATTGGAGGTATCAATGCCTGCATCCAGCTTCACAATTGTGGGGATAGACAGGACCTCGACACTCGGGAGCAGCAAGAGAGGCTCAGAGAGCGACTGAGAGGGTCGGCGAATTAGTGACCTGTGCAACGTCAAAGGTGGCCCGCATGGTGACATACTTCGTAAGTTTGAAGCGTGCCCAGAGAGCCGGCAATGAGGAGTGTTCGTACTCTCATAGCTGTATGACCAAGTACTAGTGAGAACGCAAGTCAGCATGCAGCTAGAGATGAAGAAGAGCACCACCGTGTCGAGAAGTAAAGACGCACACCGCAAGAGCGCGCCATCCCACAACGTCCGCAATGCAAAACATTCCAGGTCCGGCAAAGCAGCCGCCTTCTCGACCAGGGCCATTTTAGGTTCACCAAAGGGGCCAAACCTGTCACTCCCAGCGAGCATCGTGGTATTTGGGCAATGGTCGACCATATAGTGATTGGAGGGGCTTACGATGAGCCTTCGCACGTGAGGAAACATTAGCCCCCGCGCGGCGAAGGCTGCCTGGAACAACGCCATGCGGTACCCCTCAATCTCTATACGCAGCGTCTCGAGACGTGTGGCCGCTTTCGAGATCATGTCAAGTGTATCGGCCAATTTTGCAGCGAGGTCTTCGACAAGAGAAACCCCCAGCACAAAGCCCGACGGGTCAGAAAGCGCGATGGACAGCTTACTGCTTTCCGATCAATTATACATCTCAGCACACAAACAGCGAGTTCACTCACCGCAGGTGCTTCGAGTATGCTGGGTTCCAGTTGTTGACCATCTTCGCTGCTCGAGTCAACGTGTTCTTCCCCATGCTGTACATCTTGACTCGCTGGAATAGGTAGGGGACGCAGTGTGCCCAGACCCGCCTGCACGTAAGTGAAAAGAATTTCAGGGAGGTCTGAAGTTGTCAGCAGTGTTATATCTGTCCGAGAATGAGAGTCGTCACCTCCCGTACGAGCCGTGAACCATTATATTTCCACATTGGCTTCGAGTCTTGGCTGACGGCAGCGCAGATGAGTGCAAGCACGTCGTCGTTAAGGCGGTTTAAACCAGATCTGCGTTCCATCGATGTTCAGTGAGTGTTTCTGGCAAGGCGTGGAGTTTATGAAGCAGTGAGGTGCGCCTCCGCCTCGCTTTCTGCATGCCCGTGGCTCGTTGGATTGACTCTACTGTATGAAGCGTTTGAATACCAAGGCTACTGTATCAAGATCTGAGCCTTGTATGTGACAGTGACTTTGACAGTTTATAATTCCGTGACGAATTCAGGGAAGGCACGACCAGCTCAAACGATCACACACGAGATTGTGTTAAACTTCTAGATTAATCTTTCCATTTGTATCATAGGAATGGTCGTCGGCAATGTATGTACGAAGAGAAGACTATATACGTGGGTGCCAATGTCAAGAATAATACGGTGAAAGGAGTCACAATGCGACG
This sequence comes from Trametopsis cervina, assembly GCA_022385755.1. NCBI lineage: Eukaryota > Fungi > Basidiomycota > Agaricomycetes > Polyporales > Irpicaceae > Trametopsis > Trametopsis cervina. The sequence goes on along the minus strand of MU278388.1, from coordinate 63,079 downwards.
TAAGAATAGTGGGTAACGAAAGGAGGCCAGTGGAATATTTGCTGCCTCCCAGTCCCCGCGAGATACATGAGGTCGTGGCGACATGAACGGGAAGTGTAGAGAAGGAGACGAGACGTATAAGGGAAGGGAAAAGCCATGAATCATCGTGAAGATGCAATATTATTTACGTACGACATATCGAATAACCTGCAGTCGTTGAGTGAACCCCAGAAGTCCTCGTTGCGCCCAGCCGAAACACGCAAAAGGAACCTACGCCCGAAGAGGTCGAAACAAGCACGCGAACCGATTGAGTCAGATATCTGATGTCGAGGATAATATGTATGGGGGTAAAAATGGATTGTATTAGGGGGGACACGATGACACCAGTATAGTGGGCTAATATGTTGCGTCGACCTTCGGGTATAGATGCCATGACAGATTGTGAGGAATGTTACAGTAGGGGCTTGTGCTGCTTGAGGTCTATCATAGGAGAATCACGTCTATGCGGTCGGTCGCGAAGGATGGCGGGCGAGCACGGAGCCCGTCTGCGCAGCTTGGATGCTGGAGAAGCGGCGAAGCTCCTCGGCCTTGACCGAAACCTTTTGCCTGAAACCGACCTTGTTGGCGGCACGGCGGAGGAAAGAAACACGGTTCGAGTAGAGAGACTCGTGGAGCGAAGCGGCGCGAGACTGGGTGCGGGTAATGGGAACACCGCTGGCGGCCTGGCTGGTCTCCTGGCGAAGGGAAGCCTCATGACGCTCACGCAGACGCTTGATGATAGTAGCCTTCATGGCGAACTTGATCAGATCCATGGGGGCGAACCAAACGATGTTCTACATAACAAAATAAGTGTGCGCTCGAGATAAACAGATCAGATGACACTTACCCAGACCCAGACGATACCAATCCAACCACCCTCAACAGCCTCGATGTCGGTGAAGCCCCAGTTACCGTAGGCGGCAATAATGGAGGACACGAGCTGAGCGATACAGAAGGCGCAGAAGAGGGCGACCGACGGACGCTCGGTGAAGAACCAACCATGCGAACGGGTGATGAAGATAAGGGCTTGCGAGATGATAGCGACCTGCAGGTAGACGACAGTGTGGAGCTTGGGGTCATTGTGGTTGCTGGCAGCAGTGGTAAGACCACCGGAGAACGTGACACCAAACTTGCGGTTGAACCAGTCGGTCCTGATGCAAATGGCGACGAAGGCAATCCTGAAGAACAAGGACGGTTAGCAAACGCGAAATACGAGCAAGAAATGAACACGAACGTAGACAGGGTGAGGTAGAACCCGTACGCGAAGGCGTAAGCGAAAATCTCGGCCAAGTTCCAACTGTCCGGTGTCGACGAGGGCAAGACACGGTCGACAGAGAGGGTCATGATGGTACCGTCATTGAGCAGGGCGATGACCAGAACCATGAACGGCGGGAAGTCGAACTTGAACGCAAACGCGAGGATCGAGAAGCAGACGACAATACGGATGGTGACGGCGCAGGCGTAGATCGAGTAGTTCCTCATACGCTGGAAGATGACACGAGAACCGCGAATGGCATGGACGATGGTGGACAGACCGGGCTCAGTCAAGACAATATCAGCAGCACCACGAGCAGCATCAGTAGCACCCTCGACGGCAATACCAACGTTGGCACGGGACAGAGCGGGGGCATCGTTGGCACCATCACCGGTCATGGCGCAAAGGTGACCAAGTCCTTGGAGACGCTTGACAATTTCGTACTTGTGCTCGGGGAAGACCCCAGCAAAACCGTCGGCGTCGAGGATCATCTCGTCGAGGGTGTTGAAGCGGCTGCCGGGCTCAGGTCCATCCTTAAGAACCTTGGCGGGGTACATGTGGTCACCGAGGCCGAGACGACGGCCAGTCTCCTTTGCGATAGCGAGCTGATCACCAGTAACCATCTTGACCTTGACACCGAGGAGCATAGCGTCATCGATAGTCTGCTTGGTATCCTCACGAGGGGGGTCGAAGATGGAAAGGAGACCGATAAGCTCGAAGCCGTTACCCTCAGCCTCGTGGTCGTCACCGTCAACCTCCTCGTACGCGATAGCAAGGGCACGGAGACCACGGGAAGCGAATTCCTCAACGTCGGCCTCGAGCTGATTCTCAAGTTCCTCGGTCTTGTTGCGCGTGCAGAGCTCGATGATGATACCGGTCATACCCTTGGTGACACGCTTGAGCTTGCCAGAGGACTCCTCACGGTAGGTGATCTCAGTACGCTTGTCGACGGGGTTGAAGGGCTTGAAGTCGAGCAGCTTAATGCCGGCACGAGCGCGAGCGGGATCACCGATAGAGCCAACGACGCAGGCATCGATAGCATCCTGGTTCTCGGTACGGGAAGCGTAGGCAGCGAGCAGAATGACGTCGTCAGCGTTGAAAGGACCGTAAGTCTTCAACGTGGTCTTGTCAATGGTGAGCTTGTTGGTGGTGAGCGTACCGGTCTTGTCAGAGCAAAGAATAGTAACGGCAGCCAACTCCTCGATAGCGGTGATACGAGTGACAATGGCCTTGTACTTGGCGAGCTGCTGGGCACCGACGGCGAGAGTGACGGAAAGCACGGTGGGCATGGCAATGGGGATACCACCGATCAAGAGGACAAGGATGTCGTTGATGCCGCGACGGTAATGATAACGGAAGCCGGCGTACAAGCAGAAGAGCTCCGCGACGATGAAGGTACCGATAACGCACAGGCAGAAGGAACCAATTTGAGCCAGAATCTTCTGCAAGTGACCAGTGGTATCGTCGTCCTGACCGACGAGCGACGCAGCACGACCGAAGAAGGTATTGGCACCAGTGGAGATAACAACACCCTCGGCTTCACCCTGCTTGCAAGTAGAACCGCTACAGGAAAACTTTGTCAATAAAACGAGCAAAAACGATACACAAAAAACGGTACGCACGAGAAGCACTGGTCGCCAACCTTCTTGCTCTGGGGGAGCGATTCACCAGTGAGCGCAGCTTGATCGATAGACACGTTGACGGCCTCAACGAGACGGCAGTCAGCGGGAACGATGTCACCAATCTTGAACGCGATCATGTCACCGGGGACGAGGTCAGCGGACTCAATCTCGCGCCAGGTGCCGTCACGCTTGACCCTCGCCTTGGGGGCGAGCGAGTCCATGAGAGCCTTGACCGCGTTACCCGCGTTCCTCTCCTCGTAGAAACCAATAGCCGAGTTGATGATCAAAAGCAAGACGATACCGACGAAATCTTCCCAGTCAGGGGGCTGACCCTCGCCGTTAGACAAAGCGATGGCGACGAGAGCGGCGGCCTCCATGACCCACGATAGCGGATTCCACATGAAACCCAGGAACTACAGAGACGTGCGTCAATGAGGGGACGCTAATATTAGCACACTGACGTCAAGAGACGCTCAGCGCGCGAGTTTGACGTACCTGAAGGAAAGGGTTCTGCTCCTCCGACTCGAGCCTGTTGGGGCCGAAGAGCTCGAGACGACGAGTCGCTTCTGCGCCGTCGAGACCTGAGTCCGTGCACTGGAGCAGCTTGAAGACGTCGTCGACGACAATCGTCTCGAGGTCAACCTTGTCCTTATCGTACAAGTCCTCCGCGCGAAGTTGAATCTGAGGGCGGAAATTGAGCGCCGTGTTCGAAAACTACGGAGCAGAACAGAAGAAAGCTAACCTGAGACATGTCGACCTTCGCGTCTGGGAAACGAAAAGCGTAATGTTAGTCGTTTGCGAGCGACGCGAAAGGGGTAGAAAATTTTGCCAACTCACGAGTCGCTTTTTCCTCTTCGTGACCGAAATCCTTGTACTCTCTCTTCCTCTTTTCCTCAGGGGGCGGGGTGGCAGAGGCAGTGGTGGGCTCCTGCGGCTCCGCAGGGGGAGCCGCCTTCTCGTTAGTGTCCGACATGGCGGGGGAAAGTGTCGAGGAGCGACGAAAAAAGTTGTGCTGTAGGACTAGGCTGGGCGAGACGTGGGAGGAGGATGGGTTAGAAGAGCACCCTGGTAGGGCTTTCTACTGCGTTCGCTTGCTCTGGACGAGCGGGAGGGAGGACGAGTGCAGCAATGCGGGATGTGGTGGATGAAGAAAGGACAGAGAGATTGAGCAGCTCGAAATCGCCCGGTCTTATATTCGCCCCTCCGACTCGTCCGGTCAGTCGAACCCCCATCACCACGCGCCAAATATCCCACAACACCTTGCCTTCCCGCCAGCCGCGGGCGCTCTGTTCCAGCTTAGGTCATTCCCTCGAGAAAAAAAAAATAGAAACGTCTGTTTGGTTGCTGCCGAGTATCGGACCAAACGAGCCGACGGCCAGGAATGCTATTTTTGGCCAAGTTTGGGGTCCAAACGTCCGGCCATGCCCCCGGAATAGGAGGTGAGCAAGCAGAGGCCACAGTATCCTTCGAGGATGCTATTCACCGCGAGCTGCACACCCTTAAGCCCAGTGCGAGACACTGTAGGCTGGGGTTGTGCTCGTTGCGCTGTGCTGTGTTTCTGGGAGACGTGTGTGCGCTCTATCGCCGGAGCAGCACGGAAAGGCCACTGTGTGCGTTTCGCACTTTGTAGGCCATAGGCTCTAGTCGGACATAACTACTGCAGCATGTGCCGTTTACACACCCAGATTATCACCGTCCTCAGCAGCCCCTACACATGCCATCTGCGTGCTGTGGGACTGTTGTAAACATCCCGTATCTCTCGCTGCTGTCGTTGTGCTTGTCGTCGTCGTCGTCAACGAGCCATCAGCGTGCGATGATTGCAACGTTCCACGTCCAGCATCAGCTTGTACGCAATTTACGCCAGGCCGCTGCCCTCGCCATCATCACGAACTAAGCCTGAGGCGTGATGGCGACCGTCTGAACCCGCTCGGATGCTTCTGCGCTTGGCTCAGCATGGTATCGCATGCTCCCCGTTCCATCGCTCGCCCAACCCCGGCTACTCATCGCGTTCTAATCATTATTATCCGTCATGACAGCCCCGTTTAGCCTGCCAACATACTCATTCCACGTTCCCGAATTTCCTGCTGACTATGTATACAGTAGTGAGCAAGTCTGGGACGCGCCCTCGGTGTTGTCAAACGGCCAACACCCCCACCGCCGCTGTCCACCCACGGCGTTCGTGCAGACTCGGTGAGAGCCACACACCCGTTGCTAGCGTCCGCCGAAATATCCAATCAAACGCACTCTGTCGCAGATATGTATCCGATGCTTCTGTTCACCGTTCCCTATCACGTCCTCTGACTTAACTTTCCAGCACCCACCCACGCCCGCCGGCCATGTCGCGTGCCACATAGCGCAAGCCAATGAGCGTAAGTCATCACGCATCACCATCAGTCCTCAGCGAAGGACGCCATCAGTAGCTTGCAGTCCCTGGCAGCATCCCGTCACCGCCCATCCGCGTCATCGCGTCTACCCACCACCCGTGCACCCGCCCGCAACGTCCGTCCGTTGCACGCTTGTCCCCGACGTCTAACGTCCGTGTCCAAGGGTGTTCTGGATCTCTACCCGTGGATCGCAGCACCGTCTTCGCCTCATTTCGCCTCACACATCATGCATATTCGACGAGATTTGCGCTGTATTCCCGACATTTGCACTCGCGCACGCTTCTAGCTCATTCATCTGACTGAACATGGCGCACATAACGTACTTACAACCCAAGCTGAGCATCTCACCTACCGTGCATGTAGACACCATCTCGCTTCTCCCGACCAGCGTGAGTGCAGCCTTGGCGTCGACGACCGTCCAACACGAACTCCGACATTACCCACCCATGTGCAATCGAATCTCAAACCGAGCACAGCTCGCGATCGCCAGGTTAAGACAGCCAACCAATACCAGTCGACCAGTAGCTGACCATCCAATGGTCGCCTGCAGACTGGTTGCCAACCACCTGGAACTCATATGTTCGTGACGACCGTGTCGTTAACGCGCAGCGAGTTCATAAGAAGCTGTCTCTGTGAAATCGGACGCGAACGTCCGTGGTCAACGAGCTCGCACACGACCTTTTCCGCTTCGCCACACCGTGTTCCTAGTGTTCCTATCGTAATGGTAATACTGTACTTGGTTACGAGGTTCAACTGCGCACGCAGTATACGGTTTGACAGCGAGCATAATGCGTTCTTAATGTTCCTAAGCAAATATCGTCCTCAGTCAGCCACCCGTTACGAGGTAAGAGCGTGTCTGCTGTGAGCATACAAAGTACCGATTTCGTGCGTTACGAGGTAAGCACCGATTCCCATGACGTCGTTCTTACTCACCAACGCCCGTTCATTCTCCTTTCACACCTCCGTCGGACGAAAGGGATGCGTCTATACTTACCGTGCATCCCCCGTCTACAGTACTCGTCTCCGCATATCGCCTGCCACATCCACACTACACACTCACACTGAACAAGCGCGAGCTTGTCCGTCCGAATCCGCTCAGGGTGGTTCCACCGACATTACAGTAACATCTTCCGGTCTCACGAAGGCACGCCCTCCTCCTGCTCCTATCGAACATGTCTTCTATTGAGAACACTTCCGAGCTGCTCTTCCACGATCCTCCCCGAACGCGAAGTGCGGCCGTACGTGAGGATCTGCAAGCTCGAGGACTCAGCGTGCCCGGCCGAAGCGATCTTCGAATCGTCGCACACACAGATATAGCATCAGTGTCGCGCACGAGGCTATCGATACGCACTACATAGGTACTGTACCTGCTCGTCGATGCATACGCCATGAGCTCTTCCTATCCAGCGCGCCGCACACTAAGCACCCGGTACGTCCCTCTCCTTTCGTCCTCCTCTTCTGCTCATCGTCCTCACGAAATCCCCATTATCCGCCCATCGCACCCGGGCGCGCCATCGATGCTAGCTGACTTGACAAGCGGGCGCATGGGCCCCGCCGCGGCGCGCGATAATTTGCCGGTTTCCCCGCCTCGGCGTGCGAGCGTCGCGGGAGTTGGGCTATTCGTACGCATTTCATATTTGGCGGTATATTGTGCGGCGACAGCATGCGAGATCTGCTGTACGACGCCTGTGTTTGCCAGTGCAAGCTGGGCATCCCACTCCAACTCAGTTGTACGTGAACCCACATATGCTACGCGGTCGCCAACAAGCACCCGAGCTTCCTGACCTATAGTAAGCGTACAGAACACCACACCTTCCGTGCCCATCGAACGTCCGTCGTCCGATACTTGCCCACGTAAGACATGCTGACTACACCGCCCATCCGCTGAACCGTTCCTCCAGTGATCGGATCGGTCCGCTCGCCCGGGCTTGTCTGTTGCCGAGGCGTTCCTCCCATCTCCTTCCGAGCCGCGGACGCTCCTGGCCAATGGCGATTAGCTCGCTTGACTGCGACCGCCATGGACAAGACAGGCTGGGGATGGGTAGTTCGGTCTGTGTTTGACCACAGCTCTCGCAAGCTTGGAGTCCCGCTGCGCTATCATACAAGGCTCGTCCTCGGACGCATCCCAAACATCGCTGGCTTGGCTGCCTTCTCGAAGCTCTCCTGCTATCATACAAGCCCAATATCCTACTATACTGGTATCCATCAAACCCATCAGAGCGCTGCTCATTCGAACGCCTAGCTTTCGCCTTGGTTCGTCCAGCTGCCTCACAAGGTTCACTCCTCAACCTGGCTACCTCGCAACTGCCGTCTTGAAGCAGTGTGTGTTCCAAGGCGCAAGTTCTCGATACGAGGCTCGTCAGGTCTCGATTCCCAGTGGCCCGTCGCTCCAGCTGCAACTACTCGATATCCCTGTTCTCAAATGTCACACTCGTCTTGCCCGTCTCGTCTCGGGGGTCGAGCCCCACGCTCAGCAGCACATATCAGCCTTCGTATGCCCTACCCATCTACGCTATATTTGGCCACAAGCACTGTAACATTCGGGATCACTCAATTACACGTTCGATACCCAAAGCCAAATCCGCACCGTCATATCAAGCTCGCACGATTTGATGCTCCTCCCACAACGTCGTCCATCGTATCTCATCATGATCCTGATATGACAAGCCTGAGAGCAAGACGGTGGGGGCGCATCCATCTACGCGCACTTCTCTGCGTGGCGAGATCATGTTGCCAATATGCCACAGGCAGATGCCAGTGATGCGGCTGTGCAGCGATTGTGTTCGAACACACTCGCTTCTCTATTATATATGGGCTGTGATACGAGGCGAATTCTTCTACGTGCTTGACCATTGCAAGAGACCATCTGTTGATCTATGAGCAAGGTTAGTGAGCGCGTATTGGCGATGCTGTCGCCCTTGGCCATAGTTATGATTTGACCACTGGGATTCGAAGTTGTTTGGTGAGACACAGTCTCGCGAACAACATCCTTCTGTGCACTGCCACAATAGGTTATATCGTCGACGCCAGAACACGACTTTGAGTCCATTCGAATGATGACCTCGTTCAACTTTCACCGACATTATCGTGCGCAGCAGCTATGACAGTGTCAATTAAAAAGTCCATCAAGCCGGGTTGCCGAGTCGCGCAAATCGAAGATCCAGGATGCGATCACCACTAACGTCAAACCCTGAGTTCTGCCGCACGGCCGGCCGCGGCATACCTGTTTGGGCGTCGGTCACGGACCAATTTCTGAGCAGTATGATTGGCTGCAGCACACCGGGAAAAAGGGCGGACGGCTGAGGGCGGAACGATAACGAAATGGCGGAATGTTTTCAGCACGATCACGCACAACGTCCAGCCGGAGAGGGGCAGCGAGAAGAAAAAAAGACTGAAAACAGATAAAACAGAGAAACCGAGGGCGGGCCATGCTGTCGCCCTGTGTCGGGTGCACTCTGTCGGGTGTGCGGGCAAAGAGAACGGTGTCAGCGTGGATGTATAAAGACGCGTCCGTGACGACTCATCCATTCCTTATCATCACCGCTTTCTCTAAGTACAGTGCCTGCTGGCCGTCTATCTCAGCTACTCGACCCTCTTAACGGCTCTCGCACCTGGACCCGTGTCTAGGCTGACAATGCGCAGTGCAATAGGGTGTATTGACGGGACGGACGCCGCCATGGGACCCGCGGCACACACCGCGTTCGAGCGTGAGTTGCGTTTCTTCTCACCGTTGTGCGCTCGCCGATTCTCTCGTTCTCGCAGCGGCCTCTGTATCTGCTTATGCCTTGACGGTGGTAGAGCGGCTGGACCCCGCATTGTGGGGTACTGTATCGCAGCGCTAGCGTGCCTGGCCTTGCTCACGCCACAGACAGTGGCCGAGTAGAACTGAGGTCATCCAGTAAACATGACGTTCAACCGCCCCGTCGTGCTTGTACATCCTATATCTCACATCTCCCGTCCTCCGACGTCCCTACGAAATCGCTTCAGAACGATAACATCGGGACCCGATAGCTGAGTACAGCCTGCCCCTCTTCGTCCTCCAACCGGTCAATCACTCCTGTACTACCCGTCGCGGCATAGTTTCAAATCTCGCTAGCGCACCTACGCCACTCTCTCATATCTGACCATCTCCTTAGCGTGAGACATCGGCGCGTCGAGCTTGGAGCAGGGTCGAGACCAGGTGGGGCACACCAATTCGATAAAAGTACACAAGACTAACATGCACATCAACGTTCAGCGACTGCAAGTCAAATGACGACCGTATGCTCTCCCTTATTCTTGGAACGGCGCCCCTAGGACGTGGTGATACTCAGTTCGGAAGGTTCCCCTTCCAGCGGGGCTCTCTGGTGTCCTCCGTGTCCACCTTTCTCACACGCAAGCTTATTCGTCCAGATTGCGCAGCTCAACTAGAAACGTTCTCGTGCGTTCTGTCGTCATGCAGGTTGCAGCCAAGACGACTCCAAATGGGGACGCCAACCTATCCTCGATCCCAGCCGATATTGCTCGGCTTGTCCGCGTCTCATTCGCATTCCAAGCTGCACAGTTGACGCCTTCAACTTCAACTTCTGGCGTTGTACTCTTTGCTCGGCGATGACTCCCAACTATCACTTCTTCTACTCGTACATTGCCTGGGCCTATTTAGACTGTCGTGATCCTGGCCGCGCTCTCAACCGCCTGCTTATGGCTCGCCGTTCATGGGTTTCACACCTCTCCTCCGGCTTGACCAGATAGCAGCGCGTATAGACTCCTCCGAACCAATATTCAGAACCACTTCCTTGTGGTGTAGGAGGATGCGCCCTGGCTTCGGGACCGGTGATGAGATTGGTCCTGCCCCAGCGCACCACCTGTTACCTATGCCATTTGTCCACCCATTCCAACTTACACTTCCTACCGCGACGTTATCGTGGAACGGGGCAACTGTCTGGCTACATTTCTGTGTAATCATCGAAGCCGGTGTTTGCGTACATTCGTGAATATGGATCTCGGACACTCGTCAATTAAATCAAGCTTTGTCTCCCCAGAAAACCTATCTGTGCCCCTCAGTCCCGGTAGCTGGACTCTTTACGTTTGCGTGTATGCACGGGCACCAGAGGGCTTTTGTAGTATTTGCACCTATGCTGCACGTACTCTCAGCTAATTTCTGATCTTCCGACTGGGCATCAGAATCGGATCGCCGTAATGGGCACCTATTCGCCCACTGAGTCGTCTTCAAGTTGTCACTTGCAGTACTGTGTGCATAGTTGCTTCGGCGAGCTCCACCACTACGCTGGCGTTACATGTCTGAATCCTAAACTCACTTATGCATGCAAGTGTCTCGCTTCCTGACGCTTTCGCACCGTTCGAGCGCCCTGCGCAACCAACCGAGACGTTGACAGTGACGAGCATGAATCAAGAACCACATCTCGCTGTACTCGGGCCACTGATTACACGCAAGGTAAACTGGGATGAATCCAGGGACTTGAGTAGGAAACCTGCAGGCTTTGAAGAGCGGAAGTGGTGAGTATGTTCTGCCCTCCTCGCTCATACGTCCTGTTAAAGGTATTTTTGAAGGCTAGAACTGCCAGGTGTCGACACTACGCTCCAGAGGAAACGCGTTCAGGTAGAATTCTCACCTGGACCTCTACCATATCAAGCCGTGTATGCCTGTCATGTGACCCCCTTTGCCAGGCTTACACGGCACTACTATGCCAAGAGCCGCATACTCGCTATTAAATACGCAAGACCGTCTGTATTACCCTGTATAGAATAACGAAATCTGCCTGGTTTTCAAAGTCTTTCGCTCAGTACCATGTTCGCTGACATATCCGCTTAGGGTAAGTGTGTCTAGACCGCGGGTCCAGACCGGCTTCCCTCCATCAACATGACCGTCCCTTCATCAACATCATGTTCCCGTCATCAATACTGCCTCCGCCATCATAACTGAGTGCCATCCATCGTTGCCCGCCACTCCCGCCCCCTGTGTTGCTATCCCGCCGCCCGCCCTCTCTCTTAGACGCTCCTCCGCCAAATCTTGCGTTGTTCGGCATACTGTCTCGTCATCACGTGCCTTCTATCACGCCCCTCGTTCCAAGTTCCTTCCATCAACCATCAGGTTCCCTCCATCACCATCATGCCCCTCCGTCGTCATCATGTTCCCTTCATCAACGCTGTCCCCTTCATCACCACTGCTGCCTACGCCGCCTTCCCGCCCTCCTCGCCGTCCTCTGCCTTCCCTTAGACGCTCCCTCCTTAACATCTGGGTCTGGTTGCTGTTCGGCACCCCGTCCCGCTATCACGTGCCCTCCACTCGCGCGCTGCCCCCATTACCATCTCCCTTCATCAATGCCGTCCCCTCCATCACCACTGCGCCGCCTTCCCGCCCTTCTCACTGCCTTCCCTTAGACGCTCCCTCCTCAATATCTGGTCGCTGCTCGGCACCCTGTCCCGCTATCACGTGCCTTCTGTCGTGCGCTGTCCCTTCCATCAGGCTCCCTGCATCATCATCAGGTTCTCTTCGTCAACGCTGTCTCCCTTCATCAACGCCGCCTCCCTCCATCGCCATCAGATTCCCTTCGTCGCTTCTGCTGCTCGCGCCGCCTTGCCTTCCCTGCTGCCCTCCCGCCTGCTCAACATCTTCCCACCTTTTCTGCTGCCTTCCCGCCTTTGCAACACTGCCGTCTTGCCTCGGGCGCACTCTATACTGCGGCTGTCTGTCCTAAGTACATATGTTGTAGTTCGGATTTTCTGTATTTTATACACTGATGGTTGCATTGTAATGATAATGATAATAAGTACATGGGATCAGCGATGCTACAAGATACACGTCAAATTCTGTTAAGTCATGCCGGTTACCGCCACGTCTGCTGTCCCCGCCGCTGTTGTCCCCGCTGCTGTCGCCTTCGCCGCCCTCGGGCCCCGTTTTTTGCCTTTGTCGGCCCTGGGTTTGCGAGGTTTCTTGGCAACAAGAGGGGAGCCGGTGCTGACGGCAAAGACACCCACGCTGGGGCCTTGCATGTTGAGCCGTGGCTCGACGGCTGGCGGCGATGGGCCCGAGATAGGTTGCGGGCCGGGTGTTGAAGGACTGGCAGGTGAGACCACTGCATCTGCGGCTGCTGCATGTTAGCAAAAGCCATCATCAGCGGGAGGTTTCGTACCTGTGCCTGTAGTCTGGTCTTGCGCGGGTGTTTCGCTGGTTTCGCCGGGGCCTGAAGTGCTGGCGAGTAAGTTGTTGAAGCGGGTGTTCTGCCATAACTCGAGTTCAGCGGGAGAGAGTCGGCGGAAGTGAGTTGCGCCTGAAGACCAAGCGTTGTATAGTGTTTGAAGCTCAAGGCGTGAGCCAATCGCGCCGGGGGAAACCAATTGCGCCAGGGGCCAGTTGACAAGAATAATACCGAGTTTCTCAGTGATGTGGCTCTCGAAACCTACGTAGAACATGCGGCTGATCTTGTCCGGACGCGCGATCTCGACTGCCAACCGATGAGATCGATCAGGTAAGTTGATGTAATCCGTCACTCACTGAGTTTGTCATTGATTAACTTGCTGGTTTTCTTCTTCAACGCCAACAGCTCGCCTTGATAAGTCGTCGCCGCCCCTGTGTCCGAGTAGAAAGGTTAGTCAGGAACATCGCAGGCGTCTTATGGCACGTCGAGTCTTACCTTCAAGTCCCGAGAGACAGTAACATTCCAACTTACCTGCGAAGTCGGAGAGTGTCATCTTGTTGGTAAGTTGATAGAAGTCTTCAACTCGTTCCCCGGTCGTCCAGACTTGCGGGCATGTCACCGATTTGCCATCGGTGCGCACGGCGATGAGAACCATCTCAAGCCCAGTCCGATTGTGAAGCAGCTCCAGCTAGAACACAGGTGCGTCAGTTTTATGTATGAGATATGTATGCAGATGCGACTCACCTCATTCTCGACGCTAGCCAATGTGGCCCTTGCGTCATGGAACGCGTTCAAAGGGACGCTGTGTGAAGCGGCCTGCTTCATCTCCTTGGTATCCGCGAGACGGACGAGCTTGGTCTCTGTGGCGTCCACTTGCGCGTCCTTGGACATTGACTTCCAGAGCGCGCCGATCTCCGTGACCAGTTCGTTCACCTTCGGGCGCGGGACTCCAGTGGGAAGCGCTGTGTGCGTATAAGTCATTCAGTCATGTAGTATCACGTCAGTTGAATTGGAAAACGCACCGTCGTTCCTTGTTTTCATCTCCTTAGATAAGAACGCGTTCCACCGGCTCGTGCGACGCGTATGACCCTTCTTCCCGGACTGCTGGAGTAGCCTTTCGTACCAGTACTTGACGGAGTTGGTTCCGGTGGCCTCGAACAACAATTCGGCCTGCTTCCAAACGTACAGTAGGGCTTCGTCGAGCTTTTGATTAATCATTTCCTGCTTTTCTTTGCGTCGCTGCGCGTTGGCGATTTTTTCTGCCTGCGAAAGAGACTTGACCTGTGTGTTCTTCACCTTGGTGCGATGGCGCCAAGGCATGCGAGACTTGTGAGCAAGCATGGCGCGGTTGCTGCTCAAATATCGCTTCTGCGTCGAGACTGGAGGGACCATGGTGGAGGTTAGAGAAAATAGAGGTGAGGGACTCGGGACCACCAGAGGCTCGACACCAGGCAAAGCTCACACTGTCAACGGGGTCACGTTTTTTGTCATTGCAATATAACCTAGTTGTCTAAACTTCAAGAAAGGATCCACAGACGCTTACACTTCGAGTGATCACATTGGCAAAAGGGGATCGATCACGGCCTCGAGAAGTCCCTAATGCGCGTCGCGCGATCAGCAGGGATGCGCACCAGACGCCACAGCCACTTCGCCTCCTGAACTGAGATCACGGGAACCAGGACGTGGATGAACTGCTCTTCGGTAACGGTGTTCACCCGGGCGTTGTAGATGTTCAAGATGAAGGTCGTGTTGAAGCCCCAGCGGTCAACAAAGTCGTCGAGCACCTCCCCAAGAGAGGGAACGGGTTCCGTGAGCATGTTGGGCGGCGGCGTCAAGCTTGCGAAGGTGATGTGACCTTGAGCGTTGCGAAGGTTGACATACACGAAGGAGGCGCCGTTGAGCCCTGACGCGACTGTATTACACAATATGAGTGTGATCCTACTGAAGCCAGAACATGTAAAGACTTACGGCGTTGGGCAAGATGAGCACTGCCTGGCTCTTCGGTAGCTCTCTTGCGGCTACTATCAGCTTCATCCTTGCGCTTGGGCTGCACTGTTGCAGCGATATCCGTAGAGCGGGCGGGCTTGTCCGCGGCACGCTGCTTTCCCGCTTTGCCCTTCGGGATGACCTCTGCGGGTTCCGTCTCGTCGTCCGAGTCGGGTACAACGACAGGCGTAGAGGAGACTGGCGGGCGTATGATCTTGCGCGGAGATGAGCTGATAGGCCTTTGCGTCGCCCGCGTAGACTTCGGAGTTAAAGGTGGACCCTGGATCGAGTGCTGAGTGCATGAAGGTGTCGCCGTTGAGGAAGTGCTCGAAGTACTGGGCGGCGGCGACGGGCTAATGTTGAGGGAGGCAATGAACAGTGCGAGGTCGTCCTCTCTGGCTTTGACCTTCTCTTTGACTTCGGGGACGACGGCGCCGCGGCTGATCATATACTTGAGCGAAGAAGCGAGGTCATCCAAGGTTCGAGGTTTCGGGTGAACTTGACCGTCGTAAAATGGGAAGACGTCGGCCCTATTTCCAGCATTAGTGGTTGAAACAACGGCGAGTCCTGTAGCACGCACCATTTGAATCCGATGCACTCACGGCCATTGTTGCCGTTGAGCACCGGGTAGTAGCCCCAGCTGCGATTCAACAAGTTTGCCATGCTGGGCAATGCGGCAAGGTTGTCGATGGCTTGAACTTGTCGTGCGGCCGGGAGATCAACGATGGCTTGTAAGAATGGCGAGAGCACCCTGTGAGCGTTGACATCCATCATATTGCGGCATAAGATGGCGAGAGGAAATGTAGGATGGCCTTGTCCAACGGTATATTGAGGCCATCTGTTCGATTGTCAACATCAGCCGCATACTTGAACATCACGGGTAAACTCACTGATCGACCGTATACACGCCATCTAACTTCTTGCTACCTACAATGAGAATGCGCAGCTCGTCGACAGGGGTGGCTTGACCAGCGACAGGGGTGTAAAGTTGAAATGGCGGCATGGTGCGAGTGTGGGAGGAGTTGGAACAAAGAGTGGTTATGGCGCCACACTTGAACTGGGTTGAGATGTGAAGCGCAAACCTGTTGAGCGTTCAGCGATTAGATGAAACCGACCGTGCACGCCTCACTTGCTCGATCTCATCCCACTGCACTGCATATCCCATTGTGGGTGCAAACAACGTCGTGCTCATTCTCTTCATTGCATACTAGTACTATCTCCTGCAGGCAGTATGGCCAAAGCGAAGTCTTCGAGCTTCCGTAGCTCGAGGCAGGTCCACCGTGTCAGGTTGGCACGTCAAGCACAAGGCGAGCCTGTCCATCCTGAGGCTCGCGGACTGCGACGGGCCAGTCGCATGAGTATGAATGCTGCAGCTATGGATCAGGACCGCCAAGAAACAGACGACCGCATACAGCAGCAGCTACAAGGTGACCACGGCCTGAACCACATACCTGATCATGGGCGTCATGCCACTCATTCCTTCTACCCCTTCCGCTAGGTCTTCCCAAACCGTCCCGCGACGCCATTATCGATCAAGTCTTCCAGCTGGGATATGAGCCTGAAACAGTTGTCCTACCGGCAAGGGAAGCTGAAGAAGCTGAATGGGAAGATGTCGTTATGGAGGGTGGCGCACTGGGTGTCGACGAGACTTTCATTCACGCCATCCAGGATATTGGCCGGTGCGTCGTGGTTGACAAACGATTCGTTTTCAACTTGACCATAATTTCGTAGATGGAGACGTGGCAGACCGAGAAAGGGGACAACATGGAGAGACCGTCGGGTTCAACAGCAGGAGGCGTGGGGTAGCGTGTTTGAAGATCTGACAAAGACTTATGTTGAGTGGCTATATCCTATAGCCTCCGAGCCAGACCATGTCCCGGCGGATACCGAAGATGAGATCGTTCAGGTACCTCCGGACGTTATACCCGGGCCTAACGATCTAGCGTATACTGTCAACATCATCTGTCTCTTCTCGCGTGAGACAGAATTTACAGTCACACGCCTTCCACACAGCCTATCCCCCGCCCTCGACCTCTTACGCCATGGATTCCTCGCCAAGACCCCCAGCAGGCCGACCATCGCCGTTTCCGTGAAAACCTTGGAGCTACTCTACCGGCTACGACAAAGGAAACCATCGTACAGCATAGAGGCTTTCGCAAAGGTGATATGCGATTATTATCAGGTGTGTACGTGTTTTACTCGGGGTACAGTAATACTCAACATGTGCTAGATACCCTATCGCCGACATCTGCGCGAAGTAGTGGGGGACACCTTTGAGGTGTACCTACGCATCATTCGACATCTAGAGAAACAAGTCTACGGAGTTTTGGGTTGGACTGGGACGGACTGGAGGCCCAAAAACGCATGTCGGGCATGCTGCTATAAGGTGTGTGACATTGTTGAGCTGCAGTTCTGAGTGTTTACTGCGGCGGCAGCTCGAGGATGAACCTCCGCTTTCATTCGGTCAGATGTATGCCATGGATGGTAACAACAGCTTGAAGCGCATGGCCAGGATGGCCGATCGCTCAGCTGCCGACACACGGGTCCTTTCGGACAGCTCGTATTTCGTCTCTCGCGAATTTGTCGACCAGTACGCACATGAAGTCCAGGGCCGTGGCGTGAAAGGTCCCGCAGTGAGGCAGCGAGGTGATATAGACGCAGACGAGCAAAGTGACACGGACACCCAAGACATGCATATCCAAGGCGATCCCACCGATGGGCTACAACAAGAGGAGAAGACCGCCGACGTCGACAGCAACCTGGCCGCCAACCTGCAGAGTAAAACCCTAGCGCATTGTGTCGACAATTGGAAGAGCGCGGCGAAGGAGGAGAGTAAACGCATGTGGTTGATCTTCGATGAGACCGGCATCTTTGCGTCAGCATGTCGCCACGGTCTCGTACTCTGGATAATTGATATGGTAAAGTCAGGGGAATTGTAAGTACTACGCTCTTCTATGACTTGTGACTGACTTCTCTGTTTTAGAGCCAAGTACGCCCTTGCAACCGTCGCGAAGGTTTTAGAAGTTTTCGGGGAAGATACCCTTGGGGGCTACGACATCGGCTGCGCCCTCGTCTCAACAATCCAACGCAGCACCCTTGGTCCGCTATTTCAAGAGAAGAACAGTCATCTCTGTGTGTGCGCATTCCATGGGTATAGCCACTGCCACACTTGTCAGATGCAATTCCATCCGAACAATATTCGCGGCGCGGGGCTTGAAGACTTGGAGACGATGGAGCGCGTTTTCAGCGCCTCTAACCAACTGGCCTCTGTCACTCGCTACGCGTCTCCGTACCGTCGACGTCTGTTCATTGAAGCTTACTTCCGACAGTGGGACGAAGACAAAACTCTCAACACAGGCAACTTCATTCTCAACAACTACAAACAAGCCCTCTCCATCATCGAACATGACAGCGAGATCCTCCAAGAAGCCATGGCGTCTCTCGCCATCACTTCGGACGACATGGACGCATGGGAACGCGAAGAGCTGTGCTTCTTCGCGCGTCTAGGTGATGAAGATCAAACCGACGTTCTCGCAATCGCGTACGTTGAGCTGCTACAAGAGCTGCGTGACCTCGAGGAGAAGCGTGTACAAGCCAACACGCGCTTCCTACATTTTGCGCCACCGGCCGAAGGTTCAGACACGGCAACTTATCGCAAGGAGCTAGCAGCTACTCGACGACTGGAAAGTGAGCGGCGCCACGCAACCGAGCGGTACGAGCGTGTTAGCTTGGAGGCATGCACGCTCGAGGTACAGATGGGACTGACTGTGCGATGGACACCTTACACGCCCCAATACATGAACGCGCTCAAGTACATCAAAGAACGAAAGTATCACCTTGCTTTGAATAAGCTTCAGAAGCTAATCACCCAACGGCTATTCGAACTGCACAAGCTCAACGTCGCGCAGACAGGTATGCCAAATTTATTGCGCGTGTCTTTGAACTTACCATTCTCATTCAGGATACAAAATGCGAACACACATCGCCAAGTCGTTGCAAACCAGGTGCAAGACAATACAGCGCGCCGTGAAAGAATACAATGTCGCCGCTGCCGCTCTCGACCCTCCTCGCCCCGCGCTCGATTGGTCTCAGGTCACGAACTTCAATTTTCTCGAGGAGTTTGCCCTGCTACAAGACACGCGTAATGATATCCGCGACAAGCCATGGAGCAAACCGGCCATGGGTGAAACCATGAAGCTCCGCCATCGCCTCGCGCGAGCCCGAGAAGAGGTTGATCGCCTCAACGTCGAGGTCCGACGTCTACATACCGCCATTCATGACGAAACCCAGCTCTTCGACGACACCCTCGCTCGTCTCAAAGCTGACAAGGACTCTGTCTTGGGTCCCACCTTGGATTTCGTCACGCGACGCAAGAGGCTAAACGATCATCTACTGACACGCATCAAGCAGGTATACGCCTTGAAGGGCTTTAGTGGGACTAAGGGACCGGGGCAACGGTTGGGTGGTGCTGTGCGCGCACCGACTGTCGTGGTGCCTGATGGATTGTTAACGATGCCGGAAATTGAGGAGGATTTGATTATTGCAAAGGTTGACGAGGGCGACGAGGATGGGGAAGATCCCGACGAGCTCGGTGACGATGAACAAGAGGAGATCGATGGGCTGGTTCAATTCATCTCCGAGTTAGCATTGTAGTATAGCATGTCAATGAAATTGTCTTAGGATGTTCGGTCAGCAGCGCTACCAGCCTGTAAGATGAGACTATATATTCATGACAGGACTCTACTATACATGAGAGCTTAGAAAAGCGGAGAGAAAACTGCAGGCAGGTGGAATAGCGGCGGGGGAAGGCGGGAATGACGGGAACGCGAACAACAATGTACGGACGTTTGCTAATGATGGCGGAAGGTTGGATTGATGGTGCGGGACAGTGTCACGAGATGTTACTGTGATGCGGCGCAAACAGATGGAAGGAACTTGATGACGATGGGCTATGGTGATGGAAGGATGGCGGGGATGGCGTAGAAGGCACGTGATAGTAGAGCCGAACAGCACGACACTTTGCGGAGGGGACGGCAGAGTAAGAAGGCGGCGGAGAAGGCGGGTGGGCGGCGGCGCATGGAAGAGAGACAACATTGATGAAGGGAACTCGATGATGACGTGGTGATGGAAGGACACCTTGATGATGATGGAGGGATGGCGATGAGAGCGGCGTAGACGGCACGTGATAGCAGAGCCGAACAGTGCGAGACTTTGCGGAGGCGCGTCTAAGAGGCAGCAAGGAGGCGGGAAGGGCGGGAAGGCGGCGTGGGCGACAGCGATGAGGGAGGAAGGCGGCGTTGAGGAAGGGAAGCCAATGACGATGGGAAACATCAGCGTGATGGAGGGGAACCTTGATCGTGATGGAGGGAACGCTGATAAGAAGGGCACGGAAGGCACGTGATAGAGTTGAACAACGCAAGATTTTACGGAGGAGCGTCTAAGAGGAGGGCGGGCGGCGGGATAGCAACACAGAGGGCGGGGGTGGCGGACAACGATGGATGGCACTCAGTTATGATGGCGGAGGCAGTATTGATGACGGGAACATGATGTTGATGAAGGGACGGTCATGTTGATGGAGGGAAGCCGGTCTGGACCCGCGGTCTAGACACACTTACCCTAAGCGGATATGTCAGCGAACATGGTACTGAGCGAAAGACTTTGAAAACCAGGCAGATTTCGTTATTCTATACAGGGTAATACAGACGGTCTTGCGTATTTAATAGCGAGTATGCGGCTCTTGGCATAGTAGTGCCGTGTAAGCCTGGCAAAGGGGGTCACATGACAGGCATACACGGCTTGATATGGTAGAGGTCCAGGTGAGAATTCTGGTTGACAAGGCCGTTACTGTACTGTTCAGGCAAGACCAAACTGGGGTGCAGGCGGCAGATACAATGATACTGTGCTCTCGGTGCACTGTTGTAACATCTCTGATGCGGTGGACTGATCAACTTATGCTTTGAGTTTGCTTCCAAGATTACAGATACACTACATATCTGCAGGAAAGCGCACATGAACATGATTCGTAACAGGATTCGTTCTGGAGATGGGACACCGCCCTTCCATTGTGGACTCTGACAGATGTAAGTGGAGGAAGTATTTCCGTTTATCGTGGCGGGCGACTTACCAAATTGTAGGGGCAAGATCTGAATGGCCGTCTCCCTTTGACGTCATCACCAGAAAACGGTCAGAGATTTTGCCAGCGAGGGTAGGCCTCTGATCCAAGACTACACGAAGGAAGGCGAAATCTCTGTTGCTCAGGGGACGGTCTCAATATTATCATCGGTCTTGGAGACGTCCACATCGCTGTGCGTAGACGCCTAATTCCGATTCATGTATAAACTGGCTTGTTACAAGTCCTCTGCCCTGCCCCACATTCGTCTTTGCTGTCCAGCGGTGCTGCAGCTATGGCGTCGCAGGCCGACCCTCTCTTCACACAATTGGTTGATTACTTTCAGACTGTGTAAATGCTCCATCTAATCTGCTACGCTCGTTCCTACAACTCACTTCGTTCGCAGGAAAATCGCAGTTTACCTGGAGGTTGCAGCTAGCAGTGCGTGTAGCATTCCATGCAATAAGATTGTGTTTTCTGACCAGTGTTGTTGCAGCGCTCTTCTTCTACGATTATCTTCTTACCCTGCCGCAAGAAATCAAGTGTGTGTGGCAGCGGCCTAAACACGGTGCTGCTGTCCTCTTCTTCCTGAATCGATATGTTGCTTTCTTCAATCGGTTGATTATATTGGTACAAGCCATATCGTGGAGTGGAGAGACTGAGCCTCATGCAGACATGGTGAGTACATAGAAGCGGTGTTATGTGCGCACTTAACTTACACCGATTTGTAGATGTGAGTGTGGACATGCTATACGCGAATCTGGTGCTAACCCACGTTAGATGCAACGTGGTTTGGAGGTTGAGCGAAGGTTGCACAATTATTATGTACTTGTCGGTTGCAGGTCAGTGTAAATCCTGTCGAGCAAAAGACATGCACCTTAATTTTGCATTGCAGGTTTTGCTACTCTACGTATGTACGCTGTGTGGGGCAAAAATCAGAAGATAGGTGGATGCATCCTTGTTCTTGGGCTGATACGCCCTCTGATCGACATAGTATGTCATTCGCTGCCCATGTAGCATCCGCTGACCTCAGTCGCAACCCTTAGTACTTTGTCACAACCCTGTCCTTATCCGCCCTCGCCCCACCTTTTACTGGCTGCGGCCAACAAACCACACTCAACTTTCCTTCCGCTGATTTACTCTTGTACGTTTACAAAGTCCCTCTTGGTTTTATATGCAATACTGATATTTTTGTGTAGTTGTAAGCACAGAAATCCTCTTTGTGGAAAATGTTGGTAGTTGACGTACGCTCTGATTGGATACAGTCGTTTTAAGCACCGTCTTCGCGATACTGTTTGAGTGTGTCATTATCGCCTTGACATGGACCAAAACGCTCGACGTCCAGCGAATTCTGAGGAGGAAGAGCATCGGCGCACAAAGATCAGCATCTTATTTAATTTTTCGTGACGGTGAGCCTTTTTTTTTTCAATACCTGACTGTCATCCTTCGAGCTCATTTTTCTGCTTGACTTCTAGGGACTATAGACTTCTTGTGAGTCATATTCATAGATTTTGGCGTTTAACTCTAGTAGCAATAAAATTGACAATTTTCTGAGCATGCAACTATCCCTCAGCATTTTCGGTCTGTTGGCCATATGTTTTGAGGTGAGTACCATGTGCATGCTGAAAAATAGCTATCACGTAACTAATCCCGATTTGGCCCCAGGATCTCAACAATGTCACTTCACTCATAAACACGTTAGTCCCCAGTGAGCATTTCACAAGTATTCCGTCTAACGCGCTCACAGTCTCAGGCCGATGCTCATCACACGGTTCATCCTGAACTTGAGGGAGGACTTCTTGGCAGCTCCCAACGAATTGACCTCGTCCCTCCTACCAGAATTGCCATTGGCAACTCAGAGGTCATCACGCCTGATAGGGAATCTGGGAGCGCCTGTATATGCTGACGACTACATCGCTTCACTGTCCGAAGGGGAAGACGAGGTGCTCACAGTAATGTCCGTCTCAGACAATCCCTTACAGACGGGTTTGATGATTTGCCCATGAACATGGTAGTAGCTCACACGCCCAAGAAACCGCGCGTGGCTCTGCGCTCTTCATTCGTTCCACGCCACCACGGTACGCCAATGACTCGCAATATAATTTTAACCCTACCTACCTAAGCCATTATTTTATTTGTCACAGCCACGTCTTGTTCTTAATGTCCACGCCTATGCTCTGAGCATATCCGCAACCAGGATCGATCTTTTAGAAGGTCGCTACTATGGTCCTATCGTGTATGATAGATGTAGTGACGCATTGACCAGGTTATGCAGATACCCTCAAATTTTCTTCTAATGTCAAAGATGCATCAGTTTATTCGCGAGAAAGTGTACACGTACGTGGTTCGTGACCAAGCCAAGATACCTTCGCGAAATGCAACACCGCCTTTCTGTTACGGATTCAATGTAGTCCCTGACGACTGCATATCTCGTGCATGCATGGTATCGGCAAAGCAAAGGAGAAGTCTGGCGACTACTCTGCTATCGCAACGAAGTCTGGTAAGTCTTGATCACACAAAGTTTTCGCACAGTCCTAACGCTGAGCTGATTACTCCGCGCGCTATCGTTGTTACAGACAAAACGAAATCCACGTGTTTTATGAAGCAGATGTGAGTGTAGGAGTATGTTTGGCTACCCTGGCAGACAGCTTACCGAATTGTAGGAGAAGATGCTGGATAGAGCTTTGGCGACCATCATCAGGAAACGTTGGAGGTTACCCCAACCATGAGATGAGTTCTTGACTTCGGGTCACGCGAGAGGAGGCTGAGTTTCTGTTCCTGGCGGCATGATCTCACGATGGTGTCGGTATCGGTTTAGAAATGTTGATATGCCTGTGCACATACGTCCCAATCCACTTCGGGATATTGCATATAAACCAGCATGCTTTAGGTCACTTTCGTCGCCGCTGCCTAGTGGTCTACGCCTATGGCGTCGCTATGTGGAACTCCCTCTGATTGCGTACAGACTGCCTAAATGCCCTATTTAGTTCGCTACGCCCGTTCTTACAACTCACTCCGTTCGAAAGAATCTCGTGGATACCCTGGATGCTGCAGCCAACGGTGCGTCTACTATCACATAAAACGGGAGCATGTTTGACCAAATGTCGTTGTAGCCCACATACTACCGTTGGTAATGTCAATAAGCCTTCTAGTCCATTCTTCATCTAATGTACAACAAGTATGGTACAACGCAGCGCGTATCTATCTCGCCCTGTTGTTTCGTTTGCTGGCATAAAAATACATATTCTGTGCCCTCCGAGTCTGCGTCCATGGCCATATAAAATCGTATCCCGTCCGACTTACCGCGGGACACGCTCCGCCCAATGTGTCTGTAGCGCCTCAAAGCTCGGCACGCTCCCAATATGCGTCGCGGGCAGACCAGGGCTCACCCCCGTCGACGACACAGACTGCCGCTTCCGCCGCGTGCTCCCCCCGCCCCCGCCACCTGCGCTCGTCAACCCCGTACGGCTGCTCGACCGCGAGCGTGCGAAGCCGTAGTGGTCGGGCGAGCGCGAGATAGAAGTAGATGAGGAGGTCGAGGAAGTCGAGGACGAGGCACGTCGGTGGCGTTGCATTGCGGTAGGGTCGATGTCAGGCAGGTTGGCAAGGCGGCCGAATATTGAGAGCACTAGGGTAGAAATAAAGTGTGAGTTGCGCCTGGATAAATGGGGTGTGAGGCCGAGCTTACCGTCTACGATGGAGACTACTCCGGAAAGGGTGGACGTATTCGACGGGGTTGAAGGTGAATAGTCGTCGGAGACGAACAGACGGTGCGAATTCGCTAAAGAAAGTGGTTCAGCCGATATGACAGTGTACGTCACTTCTGCTAGAACGTACTCGCCAAGATCTTTTGCATCGTATACAGTAGTGTACTGTTCGGGGAGACACTGTACACTGCGTCGACAGTCAAAATCTAACACAAAATATAGATATCTTCACAGGCAGCTCACCTGGATATTTGTCTACACCGTCTGTTGAACCATCGGGCTCCTAGGAGATCAAAAACTGTTACTGACCGCGCCAAAGACGATAAAGAAACCATAAAGTACCTTAATCAAAGAAATAAACTGATGCAAGGGCGTAGACAGAATCTGGTTGCTCTGCGACGGAACGACAATCTAGAAAGATCTATGAAGGAAAAGCATCGATAATTCCTGTCTCCACATACCTTTCCTATGTCCGTGACGGATACCGCGCTCAACAGACGGCCTCCTTCCTCCTCAATGACAGCCACGCTGCTCACTCCACAGTCGCTCATCAGCCGCATCGCGTCGAGAACCATATCGCTCGCTTTAGCGGCCACGACAGACGTGTATAGGTACAACGAAGGAAGAGCAAGGCTGTTCAGTGGCGTGGATAGAAATGTCGCAAGCGTGAGGTACTTCTGGGATGATGCAGTGAGCCATTCAAGGAGACTCCTGTCAGAGACGAAGCCTAGAAATTCGGGCGAAGGCGGGGGTGCTCTAATTAACACTGTAGAAATGTGGGTATGCACGTGTTGAGGGTGCTGGCATAAAGAAGCCGCGGAACACACACCTCTATGTGTGCCTTTCGAGAAGACGCCTAAGAGCGATATGATAGTCGCGTCATGCCGAAGAACTTGCAAGGGGTTCTTCTCGGATAAATCTTTCGAGCTGGACGTCAGAACGGATGCTGCTGGTGGCACAAGACGTAACATACTGCTAACCAGACGGACTGGCACTCTGCCTGACTTTGCTGCAACGATGATTTCCTCCGTTCGAGGCTTCTCTCGAAGTTCTTCTGCAGACCAACGGTGTCGGGTAGCGGCAAGGGTCAGAAATGCATTGACGTCTGGGAACTGAGACATCGCGCGGATTTGAAGTGAGATTGTTTGCACAGGTGAAAGGGGTAGGGCGTACATCAAACAGCCCAAGAAATGGTGTTTCGTTCGGTGAGCCGCCTGTTTCTCTGTTGACGGCGACGCATGTCACGTTCTTTGTTAGTAGCACCTTCCAACGCTGTACTTCAATATGCATTCGAGTGATAGTTTCGGAATGTAGGTACATCACAAGCATCCTCGACGCTTGCCTCAGCATCTACTGTGACAACAGCCGAGTCGATAAGTTCTGCATGAGCGCAAGTGATCAGCATACCTCTGGCGTATAGCGACACCAGGACAAGCAAGACCCACTGATTACGTACCTTGAGCCAATACAGATTCCCAAACCTTGATCCACTCCTCTGCTGCGGGGTTTGGTGGAGGTTGGAACGCGAACGGAGAGAAGGGAGAGACACTTCTCGTGCTCGATATCGACATTCGTTTCCTCTGTGCGGCCGACATTGAGGCAGAGATTGGTGGAGAAGGTCCCGAGCGAAGTCTGCCTTGTCAACTGTTGGTTCAGGCGCAGGACGTGAATGCGACAAGCGAGATTGAAGAAGCTGTGAAGAGAGGATGCGGTGTACAGGCCTTGTATACGACGGATTCCGACATGCCAAGGCGGGAAGGAGCTCGAGCGAGGATAATGGAGCGGCTACCCTGTGGCAGATACGAGAATCGCCACCTCGGACTTTCTTGGTTCAAGTGACCCGAGGATCCTTCTGCTTTGTACGTCACATTCACGCTAATATGACTCTCGCGCGATTCGGTTTTTATTGTGAAGAGGCTTTGTGGTACTCAAACGTAAGGAGAAAGGTTCGATGTAAGCAGCAGTGGAAAAACGGCCGGCGCGCATTATTGTGTGATTGTGTTAGACCGCCGCGGTAAGCAGTAAGCTAATCTATCTCTGTTGCGCAACCGGACATTTGCATCTGCACATGCGCAATCTCCATACTCACTAACAAATGCCATATGATAATGGATATAATGAAATCATCAGTACCCCGTCCTTGGAAGTCAATGGTCGATCAATCTTTCCCATAGCTTCCCACCCACTCCTAGAACCAGCCCGCCGACGAATCTTGTCAGTTTCTTCAGCTCCCGACTCGCACCATGATGTCGATCGGGTGTAGATGCTTGCAACCCGTACACAGCCATTGCCACACCGAGCACAAGGACCGCGCTCGCGACTACCGTCCGCTGCTTGATGACAACACTTCCAATACGCACAGGCTTCCGTAGCGTTCGTCGTCGCCGCTTCGCTGCTCCATGCGCATCTTTCGTCTCTTCCATTTTCTCTTTTGTATCATCTTCTTCCGGAGGAGGCAGGACGATTAGATGTGGCTGCGTCACCATCAGCTCTGCATCATCATCGGATGGCAGTTGAGAAGGGTTCTCAGACCAGGTAAGCATTACGCTCTGCGGGCCCATGATGGATGGCAGGTTCATGGAGGGATGTGAAGGGGGATATAGCAAGTACAGCTCGTCCGCACGTTCCAGCAAGGAAGACAACGATACTCGAGACCTCGGCGCATGTTCTGAAGAGGAAGAACCATCCTCGTGCGGACGTAAATGGCCTGGTAGACTTAGGCTAGAGGTAGAAGACCCTACTTCAATGTGATCCTCGATTTCTGGCGGAGATTGGTCAGGTGTAGCCTGTGCAGGTGAGTCTGGAAGATCTTCGCTAGGTTGGACATCCAGCTCCGGGGCAACAGACACATTTTGAGACGGCAAGGACGGGGGTTCTTCTTCTATGCTGTCACCGTTAACAGATACCTCGACTAAGGTAGTGGCTCCAGGCGACGATATGACCCACTCTTCGTCAAGGGACCGATTCGCTTCGAGGGTGGACGAAAGCACGTGCGGAGTATTTCGTCCAGCATCTTCACGGTCTCCTTCAACAGGCACTGGCTGGTTATTTGACGTAGAACACAGTACATCCCTGTCTCCGTCTTCCGCATCTTGCAAGTCTTCTCGCGGGGGATCATCCTCATCAAAAAGGTCTGGGAGACCGCTCAATAGCGAGTGCATCATGCCTTCCTCGCCTTCCTGCTGCAGACGCTCAACCTCGAGTTTCCTTGCCAGTATGAGCTACGAATCACGTTCAGAGAATGCAGAATACCACGCAATGAAATATACCTACAGCGGCCGCAAGGTAAACCGTCATTATGGGTGGACGGCATAACAGATAGTCGAACACATGCTGTATTAGTGGCAGCGTTGGCATGTCGTGTGCGAATAATGTGAGAAGATTCGAGAGTGCGAAATATGGAAGTGGGGCGTTTCTAGGTCGCATGTTCAGTTACTGTACAAAGGGCGAACGCTGTCACTATAGGACGTACTCTGCGAGCAAGGAGGCATAGGCGTCGTCGGCGAGACTGAGTAGTCGTTGAAGAACTCTATAAATATAAATAGGTGAGAAAGACGACCAGCCCAATACGGAGACCCATCACCTCAACAGTCCAACGACAGGTTCCAAGCTGGCGCCCATGGAATCGCGTACGCGGTGCAAACTGAGCTTCTCTGCGCATGGTAATTGTAGCTTTTGAGGAAGTGTGAGAAAAAGCACGGATATAATATCGTGATAGCCCTGCGTGTGAGGAAAACATTAAATGCTGGTGCACCGGGGTAACCTGCGTCAGTACATACTTGAAAGTAGCTTAGCCTTCGCCTCTTTCTGAAGACCTTCACGATGAGATCATGCAATTCAGCCTGCTGCTTCGCACGGTCCTTCATGTCATCCACTCCTGGGCCTGCTATGAATATGCTCTCAGAGCGCAAATGTAAGGTGTGGTTCACCTACTGGGTATAACACAAAGCTGCGGTCTGTGTCTAGCTGAACTTGTCGCTCATCTGGGTGTGGTTTGTCTTCAGTCTTCTCCCTACTGCCTTCATCGCCTTCAGTGAACGTTTGATCATCCGTAGTAGCAGACTCCGAGTCCGAGAGCGGTTGAGACGTAGGGTACACGTCCAGAAGTTCTGGCCTTGAGAGAACGTCTTTAACACGACATATAAGCAAGGAGAGCAGAATGGACGCACCATAGCACAGACCTCCGTTCTTTGAAGCCTCCAGGTTTCTTACTTAAGCTCCTCATTTCATCCCAGTTTAACTTGCGCGTAGTGGGTGGCCTGGGTACAGTGTCCTGTGGCTCTCGGTTCGTGCTCATCGCCGTCAATGTTTCACTTGGTTGCACAGTACGCTCGGTTGGAGTGGAAGCATCAGGAATTGAGACACTTGCATCCATAAGTGAGTTCAGGATTCAGACACGTTACTGTATGACATGTACGCACTTGAGCGCAGTGGCGGAGCAGCTGGCGGAGCTCGCCGAAACGACCATACGGTACTTCACGTGACAACCTTGAGGATGAATTCCTTTGAAATCTGGACATGCAGGCTCCTACTGCTTCGATGTACTTCACATAGTACAAGCCACCGCTTTTCATGATCTCCTGGTGAAAGGGGCATATTAAGCTACGGGATCATCGCTGGTCATCGACGACCGTACTGTCTTTCAATCCATATCCTCAAATTTCAAGCCGTAATATATACACTTTCTCGCGAATAAACTGATGCATCTCTGACGTTAGAAGAACATTCGAGGGTATCTGCATAACCTGGTCAATGCGCCACTCCATCTATCATACACAATAGCACAGCAGCAGCGACCTTCTACAAGATCGATCCCGGTTGCGGATATGCTCAGAGCATAGGCATAGAAAATAAGAACAAGAGGTGGCTGGGACGAATAAAGTATTGTTTCAGAGTAGAGTTTAAAATATATATTGCAAGTCGTTGGCGTACCGTGGAATGATTGAAGAGCGCAGAGCGCAGAGGCAGAAACGCTCCAGCCCACAGTGGCGCTGACCAATCATGTGTGCCCAAATCAGGGAACCTAGTATAGCTCAAATACTTCGTTCAGAGACTAGGCGGTGCGTATCTTCTATTGCATCATGATAGTATTGAGGGTCTTTATGATCTAACGGGCAGCGTGACAATGATCATCTGCTCGCGTCTACAGTCTCTTACAGTCGTTATTGCAGAACAGATGGTCGTACGCAATATCCGGCTGAGTGATGCATTGGCATGCGCTGTGCGAGATGCTGAACGTTTTAGAATTGTCGTACCCGGGAACTACAAGTACACAAAGCTTGAGCAACATGGTCCTCGATAGAAGGGAAGAAAAACACTGGCAACGAACGGGAGCGAACGATTATACGTAAGCGAATGAAATGCAATACTCGTACACATCACAGCCAACACCAAACGCTGGTCAATCTGGCAAGGAATGAACGGACAGGAGGTCTACGAAACGAGCTCGCCACCTAAGCCTCCCAATGGCAACACAAAAGCGGTCAAAACTACCAAGAACAACACCGCTGAGAAATTGAATAAGACTCGAAACACACCTCAGCTCCGAGTCATATAGCACAAACAAAGCTCTCCGGCAAACTGCGTCCTCCCGCAGACACGCTGAACATACTTCCTACTTCCCCACTGTACCCTACTCCTAATCCTTCCACGCCCGCATCAGACCCCCGTCTTGAAAAGTTGGGGTAGGCATAAGATGCCACCGTTACATGTCCCATGGTAGTCGCCAAGTCCTCCATTGAGCTACCGGGGGCGTCTGAGTTCATGTTGAACGCGATAGATGGCAAGGTCATCTTCTCGGAGGTTGTAATGGTGCCTGACGACTGATCGAGCGTGCTGTCGTCCTTACTCGTATGAAATCCGAGCCCTGGCATGGCTATACTGCATTGGACGTCTGGCATAGAGGCCTTCGTATCGTCGGACGGCGCTACGTGCTGGGCGTCCTTATTTTGCGACGTTCGACGAAGGCGATTCCGGGATCGAGGACGACTTTGGGACGCAGATGACATGACAAAGTTGAGGTGGGTTGAGATCTTGAGGCTTTCCCAGCGAGTACGGTCGATGGATACTCGAATTATGATCATGGAGAATACAATCCCCTTTTGTATGGTCAGCTTGTATCACAACGAGCGTGGGAGGTGAAACGATGCATACGATTATAGGCGCAATCTGAGAGGTTCGGTCAGATAAATGAATAAGACAGGTCTGCAGGACTGACCAGGTTCAGCATAGCTAGCATCGCGGGTGCGCCCAACACGCTCATTACAATCATGATAATTAATAAGAGAGAATATATCGCAGCTGCATTGATGGTGAGTAAATCGCGTGTGTAGTCAAGGAAATCAGCTACCGGATTCAACCACGACCAGGATCAACCGATCACCCGGCATCCAGTTCCTCACCCGGAATAGGCCTCCGCGGCCACCATTTTTTGACGATCCACCATTCCGGAGGGCAGAGACAGCGGGGGAATATCTGTCGACCTCATGTTGTACCCGCCATATCTTAAGCGCAATGAGGACTGTCCGGGCATAAGATGGGCTGCAAGAGGGAGAAGGAATAGGCCGCACCTGTACAGAGGAGATTGACGACCAATGTCACCACGTAAAACCACTTGACTCGTTCTGTCACGCGTCCGGACAGGGCATCGTCACCTGGACGCGTCGCCGCGAGGAGGTAGACTGCATATGTGCCGAGAGCTTTGCGTGTACCAAATCAACGAGCTTCTGTATCGGTAGTGAATCAGGAAGCTTACCGACGTCGGCGACGATAAGCAAAGCTAGAAAAACTGCCAGAAACATGCTGCGAGCCCAGACGATGTAGGTACGATAGCCCTGGTATGGGAAACTGAGTATCAAGATAAACCGGAAAGATCAGACTCACAATCAAGCTGTCGCTGACGATCGTCATAGCTATGTATGCGCCACTCTTAACGAGGTCAAGGTCGCGGCGTACAATAGTATAATACACAGCGGCGTAATTTGGGATGTCGAGATGAGTGGTAAAAGCATTGAGACAACGGAGTATGTCCATGATAAAGTGCTGTGGAAGGATGAGTTGGATGATCCGAGACGGGGACAAACTTGAGCGTACGATTGTTACAAGCACGAAAATAAGGAGCGCAGTGCAGGCGAGGACCGCAGTAGGCCTGCCTTCGGTGTACTTCACATGGAGGACTTGGAGGCATTTACAAAAGACGACAAAATAGACACCTTCGGCGGGTCAGAATTGAAACGATCATCAGGGAGTCTTGCGACATACCGTATGCAAGTATCTCGATGAACGTGCCGATGAGCTCTGCACGAACCGCGGTCTCTAGAGAGTGGGCCATGAGCGTCGCTTAGATGATTAATTGCGCGGTTTTCGCGGTGTGTATTTGAAAGGCGAGACCGTTGGTGCGTAAGGAGCGTATGCGCCGTCGTTGACGGGGCAGGAGGGACGCGGTGGCCCACGTCTATCTAGGAGAAGCGGACGTTGGTGGTGGTGGCGGGAGGGAAGGAGGGGGAAGGGGGACTGGTTGAGGGGAGGGAGAGGATGTTTGTGCGAATACGGGCCCGAATACGTGCATTGTGGGGGAGAAGGAGAACGGAGGGAAGCGCGCGAGTAAGGATGAGATCTGCCATCGCACCATTCCGAACCTTATATTTCAATGGCCTCGCTGCATCGACGTCGACAGCCACAGCACTCTATCGTGCTTCCTTCCCTCATCCGGCAACACCCACGCGAGCGGCGCATACCATCACCACCGCTCGATAGCACGTGGCCGCGACCGCCGCTAGAGCGTGCTCACAGCTTGTCCCGCCGCTTTCCCAGCACGTGCGCCGCTATCCCAGGCATGCGTCGGGAGGCAGCAGCGGGCGGGCGGGCATAATAGTAGGGTCTAGGATACATGCGTTCAGCTCATGAAACCAACGTAGAACGCATGCATTAATCTCACCTGGATATTCAATCGCTGCTCAATGCTCCTGCCAAGAAAACAGGCAGACCGTCGGGGACTGTCGATGCCGCCCTGCGCAAGTTGTGTTCTGAAGCTCACCTTCCAAATCAGGCAGAACAGCGCCTCTCACGTGGCAGGTCCGAATCACTCTGAGCTTTCGACCCTTGCCTTACGACCTCTACGACCTTTCTGCTCGCCGCTATTGACACCAGTCGCCTCTTTGTCAACGTGTCCACCTTTGCTAGTTGCCAACGCGCGCGTTCCATTCAACCACGACCTCCAGCTCACTGAGAGTGACGTGGACATACGCGCCATCAACTGCCATACACGCATACACTTGCGCTCGCTCCAACCCTCACCTTGAATATCATCGTCACGCTAGCGGATACTCTAAAACAGCACGCACGAGATGCTCAACTTTGAGGACGTAGAGGATCGCGACGGTGAGTTCCCAATCTCTACCTAGGGGAGCCGTTATCGTAAACGTACTGCAGGCGTCCGTCTGTCTTGGAACGTCTGGCCCTCCTCCAGAATCGAGGCCACTCGTACCGTCGTCCCCATCTCAGCGCTATATACTCCTCTCAAGCAACGCGAAGATCTTCCCCCAGTTCTCTACGAGCCCGTAACTTGCAAATCCACCTGCCGCGCCGTCCTCAACCCTTACTGGTACGTCCTGCGCATACACTCGCCTTCTCTTGCTTACCCCGCCGTCCAAGCCAAATTGATATCCGTGGAAAACTCTGGATATGTCCCTTCTGTCTTACTCGCAACCCGTTCCCCCCGCACTACAAGGATATTTCCAACACGAATCTCCCCGCTGAGCTTCTCGCCAAGTACACCACCATCGAGTACACTCTCGCCCGTCCCGCCCAGGTCCCGCCCATCTTTCTCTTCGTCGTCGACACGTGCCTGGACGAGGACGACCTCAAGGCTCTTCGCGATGCCCTTGTTGTCAGTCTCAGCTTGCTCCCGCCGTATGCGCTCGTCGGCCTGATCACTTACGGGACGATGACCCAAGTGCACGAACTGGGGTACGCCGAGTGCAGCAAGTCCTACGTTTTCAGGGGTAGCAAGGAGTATTCGTCGAAACAAATTCAGGACATGCTGGGCCTGAACCCACAAAACCGGGCCGCCCCTCGCCCAGGACAGCCTCTGCCGCCCCAAACGTTTGGAGCGGCGCGTTTCCTTATGCCCGTGCAGCAGTGCGAGTTGCAGCTGACTGGAATCCTCGAGGCGTTGCCCCGCGACCCGTGGCCAGTTGCAAACGACAAGCGTTCGCTTAGATGCACCGGTGTTGCACTCAGCGTCGCTATCGGGCTCCTTGAGGTATGTCGCATGTGATTAGCTGGTCTATATCTAGGGTCTTGAACGCTCCTCCAGACAACGTTCCCGAACACGGGTGCTCGTGTCATGCTCTTTGCCGGTGGCCCCGCTACGGAGGGTCCCGGGATGGTTGTGAGCAACGAGCTGAAAGAGCCGATTCGTTCGCACCATGACATCGACAAGGACAGCGCGAAGCATTTCAAGCGTGCAACCAAGGTAAATATATGCGGCTGCAATCGAAACAGTGGACTGACAACTATGCCAGTTCTATGAAGGACTTGCGAAGCGTGCGTCCAACAACGGGCATATCGTCGACTTGTTCGCAGGCTGCCTTGACCAGATCGGTCTGCTCGAAATGAAGTCGCTCCCGAACTCTACTAACGGCGTCATTGTGCTCTCCGACTCGTTCGCGACCTCCATCTTCAAGCAGAGTTACCTGCGTGTCTTTAACAAGGACGCAGATGGCCACCTTGAGATGGGCTTCAACGCGACGTTTGACGTGCAGACGACCAAGGAGCTCAAGGTCTCCGGTATGATTGGTCATGCCATTTCCGCCGCAAAGAAGTCTGCCTGTGTCGGCGAAACCGAAATTGGTATCGGCCAGACGTCCGCGTGGAAGATCAACTGCGTCACCCCCCGGACAGCCGCTGCTGTCTACTTCGAAGTTGTCACCCCCGCAGGGCAGCCCCTTCAGCCTGGGTCGCGTGGCCTCATCCAGTTCGTGACGCACTACCAGCACTCGTCTGGGCAACAGCGACTGCGCGTAACGACGATTGCGCGGAACTTTGCCGAAGCAGGGTCGCCGAGTATCGCAGCATCTTTCGACCAGGAGGCGGCCGCGGTGCTGATGGCGCGGATTGCGGTGTTCAAGGCGGAGATCGATGACTCGCCCGACGTGTTGAGGTGGCTCGACAGGATGTTAATCAGGTTGTGCCAGAAGTTCGCGGATTACAGCAAGGAGGACCCGACGAGCTTCCGGCTATCGGACAATTTCAGCATCTACCCGCAGTTCATGTTCCATCTCAGACGAAGTCAGTTCTTGCAAGTATTCAACAACAGCCCAGACGAGACTGCGTTTTATCGGTTGGTGGTTTGCTACGCTGTATGGGAGCCCTTGATCTGACCCATGCGGTATTCAGACATGTGCTAAACGAAGAGGACGTCAACAATTCACTGACTATGATACAACCAACGTTGATGTCATACACCTTTGATGTCCCTCCACAGCCTGTCCTACTGGATAGTATCTCCATCAAGCCCGACGTCATCCTTCTCCTCGACACTTTCTTCCACATCCTCATCTTCCACGGCGAGACCGTTGCTCAATGGCGAAAGGCAGGGTACCAGGAGCAGGAGGGATATGAGAACTTCAAGGAGCTGCTGGAGGCTCCTGTACGGGATGCTCAGGTCCGTCATTCGTACCTTCGGTTTTGGACAGTTTTGTTGACCGCGTTGTGTGCTATTTTAGGAACTCCTTGTGGACCGGTTCCCCATCCCGCGTTATATCGTCTGTGATCAGGGTGGCAGTCAAGCGCGATTCCTCCTGTCGAAGCTCAACCCGTCTACCACGCATATGTCAGCAGGGATGTACGGTTCCGCCGCTGGAGGCGCGGCAGGCCAGGCTATCTTCACGGATGATGTGAGCTTGCAAGTCTTCATGGAGCATTTGAAGCGACTGGTGAGTCTTGATCTATCTGCGTCCCGTGGTTTATATACCATTCATTATGTGACTGATCATTTATCTTGCATTTCTAGGCTGTTGGTGCGCAGACAAACTGAGGTATTTGTATATGAACTGTAGACACTATGTATGTTCGTGATTAAAAAGCAGCTATCGATGTTATTGTGCACACCTCTGCGATTAGCAAGTAGCGGTCTTGAAGCGCGTTTCACTGAGCCAACACAAGTCATATGTTTTCTTCCGGCCAATACCAGATTACGCGGCAACGAATGACCTGGTTCACCTGTTTCCAAGTTCGTCTAACTCTATGTTCCTCGCTGTACAGTCCTTACACTAACGGACTCTCTTCGTACTTCACCTGCGGACGTCAGGGAAAGACAGGCCTCTGGTAGCGGCCGCACCTACGCTGCCCTTGAATGGCGCTTGCATGCAACGCAGCACTGCATGTGTGGACGGCCGCTGGTGGCGGCCATTCGCGACCTCTCATGCATGCTGGGTACGGTGCAACAACATGGTACTTCGTGGTAGTCACGCTGCCTCAATGGAACACCTGAGGCCCCGCCACTGCTCGCCGCTAGCGAGCCCTCTAGCAACCTGGACCTCCCAACGCTCACTTTGGGGTGGGATGGGTCCCTTCGCGGTGTTCCTAGCTCTCCTGTCCGACTGTCAGCACATGTTGTTGCAGTTCCAGGAAATTTGTTTCGCGCCCGTCAAATTCAGAATGAGGTTGCCATCGCTCATAATGGGGCTCGGGGTGCGTCTGCGGTACGAATTTGAAGATTGCACTGATTGTTTCCATGTAGGGCGGAATCGAACGTACGTCTCAGATATTTTGCACCATACAGCATATAAGCATCTGTGTAGCACAGAGTTGTCGTCATTCCCTGGGACACAGACACGCGTTAGGCCATATCCTCAGGATTAATCACCATGCAAGTAATGCGATCTAGTCCGTCAAGAACCACCATCGTCCTTCGACTTCCATCTCGAGAGCGCAAACCATCGCCATCCGCCCTACTGCTTCGTGCCCTACCCTCGTCTGTCCTTCACAGGTTAGCTGCGTCGCCTCCAGATAATATAACTGCTAATAATATGTTCGTGTCGCACTAGTCTCACACTTTGCCCGATCTAGGTTCTCATGTAGGTTATCGATTGAGGTAGCTGCAACCAGCTTCCAGTGGTCGTACTCTTTGACGGTCAACGGGCGACGTGGGGACACGCAGACGCTAGCCGAGTGGGGCTAGCAGCAGAGGCCTCGCCAGTGGTGAGCCTTGGTGCAGGCCAGCCCTCTATAGCATGCTGGTCAGGCTGGTCAACTTGCCACTGGCGGCTGTGCCTGTGCTATGACCACATGGTGCTTGCAGCTTATGCAGTCCAGCTGTGCAGGCGGCCGCTAATAGCGGCCACTCGTGCACGCTTCCTAAGGCCTCAGCCTTCGCTTACAGATGAATTTGGGAAAAGACGGAGCCTGCGAAGCGTTTTGATTCTCGGGTTATACGAGCGATGGTATGATGCATACGCCCCCGAATGGAAACTGCCCCAACGCCTGCAGGAGTTAGTGGAGGAGTTGGGCGGGGACATTTACCACGTCCTGAAGGAGGCGGGCCACCGCAAAGTAAGTCATGCGTGAATACTGTGCTATGAATACTTACTACAGCTCAGGTTGACGATCTCGACGTTGGGGACGTGGGCGCTGCGTTCGAGAACGAGATCACGAAGCACTTCTGGCCCGAAGCCAGGAACGGGCTGATCATCCCGGCGGTGGCGCGACAGTTCGCGAAGTATCTTGGAGCTCTGAGCTGGGCGTCGCAGAAGTCCAGAGTGAAGGCTCAGCTGAAGAAGTTGGGGAAGGCAGAGACGCGTATGAAAAACCTGCTGAAGGGTAAGTAAGGATTTGCTCAGCACATGATTAGGACTTGCAGTGTCTTCCAGACGTCGAGGAAGGTAGAAATGTGCTGCAGTCGGGCGTGCAGTATGTGCAGAAAGCGCGCGAAATCTGCGAAATTCGCAGATTGTTCAATCAGGCGGAGGACGTTGAGTCGGTACGCGTTCACGAGGAGCGAGTTCGAGAGATGACAAGGATCATCAATGGCGAGAAGGAGCATGCTGGTAGGTCATGTAATGCTAACTGTGTGCACTAGTCTCATTGAATTGTAGCTCTCCCAAAACCGCTGCGCGATGCCATTCGTCGCCTCGTCGAGGAGAAACGTGTGACCGAACTGGAGCATTCAATTCGGCAATTTCTCGAGGACGAGAGCGGGAAGGACCTCAAACCTGTCGATCTCGCGCCGGGTTTGGTGGAGTTGGAGTCGTGGAACCTCGAGGAGGAGCTCAAGCAGTACGCGAAGAGTACACCGGAGGAGCTGTACGCTGCTCTCGGTGTGCGTGGGAACCGAATTCCCAGCTTGGCCGAAGTGTACGACCAGGACGGCGAGCATACCAGCTGGGATTCCGACTGGGCCGAGTGGCTCAAAACCGACCCCGACACCTGCCCCGTTTCCCTCTTCTGGCATCAGCTGGTGGGTGTCGTGAAGATGTCGACTCACATCGTCGAGCAGAAGCCAGTCGCCAACTTGGACGAAGTTGGCCTCGGAAAAACGCTCCAGGCGATTGCGACGATCATGGTGCGGATTTATTTGAAGGAGCATTTCGCGCAGTTCCAGCGCTACCCAGAGGGAAGCATAGGTGAGTCTTTCGCCCAGTCACTGACGTACTCGCCACGGGCGAGGGAGCAGCTAGACGAGTAACGCGGGCGTGGGGCAGTGCCGTTGCGCCCACTGCCTGCTCGCCAGTGGCGAGTGAGCGCGCACCCCTATCGCATGGCTGGTGGCCGTCTCAACGCCCCACCTGCTGCATGCTCGCCAGTGGCGAGCGAGCACGCACCCACATCGCACGCCCGGTGGCCGTCTCAACGTCCCACCTGCTGTATGCTCGCCAGTGGCGAGTGAGCGCGCACCCCTATCGCATGGCCGGTGGCCGTCTCACGTCCCACCTGCTGCGTGCTCGCCAGTGGCGAGTGTTCTATGAAGCGAGCTGCTGACAAGGTTTGTAGCGGCTGAGCACAAGGAGCCATTACCTGATGGGCCCAACATCATCCTCTGCCCCAACACGCTGATAAATCAGTGGGAGCATGAGTTCTGACGGTTCGTCGAGCACGGCCACATCGACATCATCCAGTACACAAACTCCTGGAAAGCACACGAGGGGATATGGGCCAACGTGTATCGCGAGAGCGCCTGGTACAAAAAAGGGAAGCCCTACAGGATCGTCATCCTCGTGACAGGACCGGTAAGTGCAGAGCTAGTGTGAATTTACCAGGCTAACAAAATTACAGGCTTTGAAAGATGACGGCAAGCAGCTCTTTGAGGGCAACCTCTTTAATCGGAGGGCACCGCTAATTGAGCGGACACTCTGGGGAGAGGGTCAACGGCCGGGCGTGATTATCGTCGACGAGGCCCACGCCTATCGCACCGTCGGGGACCAGAGCATGATGCTCACGTCCTTAATGAAGCAGACGACGGGGCGCATCCTCATGACCGCTACACCGGTCATCACTAACGTCGTGGTGAGTTAATTACATCTAACAGACTGAGGCTGTAATAACAGCTTCATGTGCAGAACTTCATGATGCTGGGCCGGATCATGGGCCTCGAAGCATATGACGACATGGACGACATCAGGCAGGCAAGCAACAAGCATGCGACGGGTTCACGGGCGGACACCAACGCGTTGAAGAAGCGCAAGGATCGCAAGTCAACCAGTGCCGAGCTCTTGACCAAGGCCGCCGACCGTGTTGAGGAGGACCGCGCGCGATCGACGGTCGCGTCGCTGGAGCTTCTGTTGGGCGTGCAGGATGCCTGGAGGGGGCATGTTTTCAAGCGCACGCTCAAGTCCGTCGACAACGAGGGTAAGACGCTCTGGGTGATGCTCGACTACCTCGAGCACGAGCTTGTGCTGAACCTCACGGAGTATGAGAGTGAGGTACTGCAGTTGGTGGCGGGTGATGCCCTTCACGCCTGCGCAGTGGAGAAGAAGGCATGGGAGAAGGTGCGTGAGGCACTCGCCAGTGGCGACGAGCCGCACAGTGGGACCTGACTGAGCAACGGACCAGACGGTGCTCGTGTGCGCGAGGTCGCCACTGGCGAGCATGTCTGCATGGCGCATACGAGTCGTTCAGAGCTGACTGTCTTTACTAGGATTTCTTTCTGGCCTCGAGGAAGGCAAGCTTACATCCGCACCTCAGCCTATCCGCCCGGTCCGGTCATGACGACGACGACGACGACGTGATCGAGGACACGTGGGTTCAGCCGACGACGGTTGAGAAATGGGGCGCACATCGGTCGACAAAGCTGGACATCATCATTCGGATTCTCCAGTATCACACGGAGCAGTCTGGTCGTCCTCCTCTCGTCCTCCCCGAGCATACGGGCCCCGCCACTGCGGACATGCTCGTGCCGCAGGCTGACTACGTGGCGAAGGATGCACCGTCATCGACGCCCGACAAGATCGTCTTGTACGTGATGTTCCCATCACACAACACGTTCCTGTTGGCGGTGAGTTCAATCTATCTCTACTGAATCTATACTTACTTGTTCTAGATTCTGCGCGATCTCTTCCACCTGCCCATACTCGAGTTGCACGGAACCATGCCGCTCAAGCGACGAGCAGCAGCTGTCAGAGCCTTCCGCATGGCCACGTCGCCGACGATCCTCCTCATGTCCGGCATTGGCGTCGCAGGTTACAACTTGCAATGCGCCAATATTCTCGTCATCGGCGTAAGTTCGCGATCTTATTAATATATGCATTATACTAACATAAACATTCGCGACTTAGGACATCCTGTGGTCGGCTCTCGAAGATCGACAGCTGATCGGCCGGCTATGGCGCAAAGGGCAGACCTAATCAATTATCGTCCAGCGCATTCGCCCC
This sequence comes from Trametopsis cervina, assembly GCA_022385755.1. NCBI lineage: Eukaryota > Fungi > Basidiomycota > Agaricomycetes > Polyporales > Irpicaceae > Trametopsis > Trametopsis cervina. The sequence continues at coordinate 22,990 of MU278388.1, read as the reverse complement.
CTCTTTCGGGCCCCGCGCGCCGCGCACGCCCACGCCCTCACATGCCCCTCACACGCCCCCCTCACACGCCCCCCTTCCACACACCTTGTCACTACCACAAGCCACACACACACACACACTTTCTGCTTTCCACACACAAGTAAAATTTTAAAAAAAAAAATAACACACAGTAAAACATCAATCACCTACACTCTACCACTAACATCAGCATAAACTTTGCATCAGCTGTGTGTTTTTTTTCTATTAGCTGAAACACATAAGCCTCAAAAAGAACCAATAAGCCAGTGTCATTCTAACGTCCTCAGCTCATGTCGATTAGTGCTTCGGACACCACAACGTGAGATGTAAAACATGCTTAGGTCAATCAACTGAACTGAACTAAATCAGAGTTAAAACCAGCAGCCTTGAGACTGAACAAAGCAAAAGTTAGTAAACCATTAAGTCATGTAGATACTGATGTAAAAATCAAGTCTGTATCAGTATGAAGCACGTGTTAATGAGTAAGTACTCATGTATCACTAAATAAACAAAAGTTGTTGCTAGAAAGATGTATCATGAAAAAGAAAGTAAAAATTCATTACTAAGTAAGTAGAAGTTGCTATTAAGTTAGTAATTAATTGTTAACCAGTAAAATATAATTTGTCTCAAATAAGTAAATGAGGTAAGTAGCATTTGTTATTGGATAAGCAATTGCGTACTTATCAATTTAAGCGCCCATATCTGACCCCTCCAGAAGGTACCCATGATATAGTACACTGTGCTAGTATCAACACTAACAGTATTGCTTAAAAATTGAAGTCTCTAGGGCTGAAATAAACTTGCCCAAATGCAGAAATATGGCTTGCAATTTCGATGTTTTGGCAGTATTTGGCACTTTCTGAACTCAATAATGCAACTACAGCAAAACCGTTTATTACAATGCCATCAGATTAGCTAAGCAGATGTTTTCCACATTTGGAAGTGTTTTTCCCATCGTCAATAAATTGACTGTAGAGTGTCAAATAAAGCATTTGTGGAAAAGTCACATTAAATTTTGTACAGTTTATAGAGCTATTTATGCATCTTCATTTGCACTATTAAACTCATTGCACTCTTAATATCCATTGTTTTGGTGATGTTTTGCATTGAACTTAATAAGATACAAAACTGTTTGTAATTATAATATCATATTACACATGCACACATTTTCTACATTGGGAAGTCCTTTTTTCACAGTTTATAAATTGACTTGTAAAGTCTTAAATCAAATTTGAACAAGCAGAAAAGTTGCTACTTTGTAAACAGAAACAATTGTTAAATGTATTGCATATATTTTAAAATATATAGAGGCCTCAGGAATCGCAACCTGCCACTTGTTGGCCTACTCACCAAGTATAACATACGTCAGTGAGGATATAGTCCAACTTTAACAAGGAGGAGTTATCTATCTGAATGTCAGCTAAAGAGAAAGATCAGTTATAGATTGCTTGAGGATTGCATGCTGCCTTTGTTATCTTCTTGTTCCAATGCCTTGCTGCTTTACCTAAGTGTCTGCAAGTTTGCTGAGAAGGTCTGCTTTAGCTGCTGTTATACTACTGTGACCAGTCATTTTAACATTGCTGTCAGCTTTTTGTAGTTGTTTCCGCAATAACTTGTTGACAGTTATTGCACTGAGATTATTCTAGTAGCACTATTCTTCCTCCAAAACAACAGTTTCTTGATATTTGATGAGTTGTTCCACTAAAGCAAGCGGTTTGCACATCACATAGTTTCTGAAGGGTTTTGAGGCATTCAGATGTCAAATAAGCAGTAGAGACCATGAGCTTTTTAAAGTGGAATGGGCATGTAGTCCTTTCCAGATGGTATTGCATGTTGAGTTAGATTTGAATGAACACGTAAAATACAAGATACAGCCTTCAAGTAGAACCTCAAGGCATTCACACAAACTTATATGCCTGCAATAATGCATCAAAATCCACTTACAGGATTTTTTCCTTCTTCGAGCTTCTACTTTGCCTCTGTTATAAAAGTTTCCCTTTCATTTATTGTATTATCTATGTAAAATGTCAAGTTATCAACATACCAAAACATAACTCTATGAGGGTACAGATCAGTTGCAAATAAATACTAAGGCATAGAATCTTACTGTGATATGTTTTCATTCAATTGATGCAGAGTCTCCGCATTCTAGCAGCAAGTATAAAGTCAGTTGTTTGCAGATAAACACTATCTATTGAAGATACAAACCTGAGGATGAAGCATGTAATTCTAAGTCAACAAATCAGCTTTAAGTGTCTGGATCGCATTTTTGCACTGCTTATCACGTCTCTACACTTTGAAGTTTTTGCATTGATCACAATGCCAACCTGCATGACAGTATGTCATGGCAGCATAATAGTCGAGGTCGAGAAGAACAGTTTCATGAGATATAGAGGAAAGGCTCACTTCCTTTTGAATATCTTTAAGACCAAAATCTACGAGGGGTAGAATAGAATATATAAAATTATGCTGCATACCTATGCTGAATCATGACATTCTGCATGACTTGCATAAGTATGTAAATAACATTATAATGTAAACTAGTGTGGTTCATCAGAGGAGTTCTTACTTACACTATGAACGGCTTGAGATCAGTCGCAAATTGTGAAGCCTGTAAAAACAAGCTGAGCATCTTGCTGGGCTTCATCAAATCAAATTGATCTATTGCTGTTCAATGTCAAACACTATCATTGACTGAATAGAATAAGTCGATATTGTCTATTGAAACAGCTGAAGACTTCTGTTTCACATTGCCAGATTCATCCACAAGCCCCTCAAACTCATTGTGATTATTTACATTCTGTGTAACAGTGTGGCCACTGGTCTGGAGTAAATGTCTATTTTTAAAAAACTGTAACATTGCTTCACTGTTTTCATCAAAGTGTAAACCATCATATTGACTAAACAAAGTCAGGTATCAGTCTTTATGAATGAAGCTTAATTTACTTGTAGGTGTTCCTGTAGCAATCCATTTTTACTCAACACTAAGATTCATCACACGAGTCATGAGGTCAGTGGTAGTGTTTGCCAAAACATAACCTTTGTTGATTACAAATCGCTTCTAATAGACTTGAAGTAATGGTGAGACATCTGCAGGTAGTTTGCATTTGCACTTTGGTATTCTTATAGATGACCCTTTAGAGACAGAGCACTTGCATGTATGTGGTAACTACAAAGAGATTAGTTTCATTCATGTTACCTCGCAAAAAAGACCTGCTATTCATTAAGGTTTAGCTGTGGGCTTTATTAAAATGTAGGTCCTTACATATGAGGATGCGTTATAAAAACTACCTATCATCAAATGTAGTTTCAGATAATAAGAGAGAATATATCACATACATCATAATCTGTTATCAACTATTGTGGTGATGGAAATAACTTTACAGTGATCATGTAACATCTCAACAAATCACTACAGTGCTTGTTGACTTTACTGAACTACTGATTTAGCAGGTTTGCTGGTACAATGATTAGAGTTGCTGCTGTCAGGAATATGGCTCGTGGTTTAGTCTTGACACTTTTTCAACTGAGGCACAGAGTTTCAATGGCTCTTTCTTGTATTAATGATAGAAGGGAATGCTCATCTGATATACTTCTATGAGATTGGTGTTAACATAGAACATGGGTCAATTATTGATTCTTTGTACTCTGGTAGATGATCTATCATGACATGAATCAGTGCTAGAATGATAATTGTTTTCCCTATCTTTAGTATGAGAGATGTTTAGTGATATGCATATCTAGTTAAATGTATTTTACATATCAAGTTCCTCACTTGGTGAGCAGGCTGGCAAGCAGCAGATTGTAATTCCTAAAGCCTTCATATGTTACGATTTCTGAGGTACGAAGTTAGAATTGTTTCAGTAACATCAAACACATTACGATTCCTGAGGTACGAAGAAAAGAATCGTTCCAGTAACATCTGGCATATTGGGGTTCTGCGACATGTGACGCTTTTTGTCCCCAATGCGTGGGAATTTGATGGGAATACACTTTTATAAGCATATTTGATTACCATATTGTATGCTTTTGATGGCATTAGTAGTAATTATTGACCCATTACAATTTTGTGTAGTTGAGCGCTTATTTGAGACTTCAAAACTTCCTCGATTTTTACAGCCTCCCCATCTCAAAGTTTCCCAGCAATTTTTATATCCACATGTAGCCATGACATTGGGCTACACTGTGGTCACCTTTATTAAGGAAACCATGCAGAATTGAGAGAAGAAGATGAGAAACACATATGCCCTTTTTGGGAAATAAGCGCCCAACTTTGATGGGCTTCGGTTTGGCTTATAAAACACTTTTAGCAAAGAACCCCCCTCATTTGAAGTGTATTCCATGCCTCAATGCTCTTTTATGGGTCTTGAAAGCTTGCATTGTCTATGTTTTTCGAGTATTTTGTGTTTTCTGAGCTTAATAATGCAACTACAGCAAAGCCATGCATGGTGGCAGGATCAGATTAGATAAGCGCACATCTTCCATTTTGGGAAGATAAACTCCCACGGTATGTCTACACCTTTACATGTCTGCCTTTCACTCAATACATAAGCTATGACAGTCCTGTGACATCTGAGACAGATGCTCATATGTATTACATAATGTATTCTAATTTTAGTGCATTTTTCCACATTTTATTTCGCTTTGTATAAGACATTCTGTGCATTTTTTAGCAAAAGAACTCGGTTTGCGAGATCACATGATCGTGAGAAAGTCATGTGATCGTGTGAGAGAGGGCTTCTAAGCCTGCCAGAATTTCTGGCGATTTTTCCAGATTTTTCCGGACTTTATTGGAGGCTCTACAGTCAATTTTAGCGAAAACAGCCAAAAAACAGCCAAATAAAGTTCAGCCACCATTCCCAGGGGCCGGTCAGAGCGGCCTCAGTAAGCTGAAAGTAAGCAGAATTACCTCACATTTTGACTGAAACGATAGACGCTGGAAATAAACTAGAAAGCTGATAAAGAGAGCTTATCTAAAACACAATCCGGCCCAGGGGAAAAATGGCTTTGAAGGGAATTGAACCAGAGCACACCTAGAGCATTTTCATGAGCTGCTACCACTAGTCCATGGGACCACACAGTACACCACTATAGACTTAATCCGATACCCAACTGTTCAATTAAGCGCCCAAAATGCGTACCATGTGCTACATGAGCTCTAAGCCAATCAGCAGGCTGAATGTAAGCAGCTTTGACGGTTTTTTGACAGAAAATGGTAGACGCCCAGTAACTGCCTCTGATATGCATAATGACTGCTTATGCATTTCAAATACTTCCCCAGGCAAGGATTGAACCCCAGTCAGTAAATAGAAGTTGTTATAGAGTAAGTAAACATTGTTACTTGGTAAGTAGACATTATTACCAAATAAGTAGACATTGTTACCAAGTAAGTAATATTTATTACTGAGTAAATAGATATTGTTGTTGAGTAAGTAATAGTTGTTACTGGGTAAGTAATGATTACTTACCAAAATAGGCGCCCGTATTTGACCCCTTCAGGAGGTACCCATGATATAGTACAATCTATTAGTATCAACATTAACAGTACAGCTTCAGAATTGAAGTCCCTAGAGCTGAAATAAACTTGCCCAAATGCGGAAATATGGCTCTCAATTTCGATGTTTTGACAGTATTTTACACTTTCTGAGCTCAATAATGCAGCTACAGCAAAACTGTTTGTAGTGATGACATCACATTAGCTAAGCGGACGTTTTACGTATTTGGAAGTTGTTTTCCCACGGTCAATAAATTGACTGTAGAGCATCAAATAAAATTCAGAAAAATCCAGAAAAATCACATTAAATTTTGCACAGCCTATAGAGTCATATATCTATCTTCAGTTGCACTTCTAGAGCTATGATGCCCTCTAAAATCTGATGTTTTGGTAATGCTTTCCACTTTCTAAGCTTAATAACATAGCTACAGCAAACCTGTTTGTAGTGATGATAGTAGATTACAGAATTGCACATTTTACTCCATTGGGAAGTCTTTTTCACACAGTATATAAATTGACTGTAAAGTCTTAATTAAAAATCTGGAGAATCTGGAAAATCATCATAAATTTCAAATAGTCTTCAAAGTCCTTTGTGAGTTCTTTTAGTGTATGTTTATGATTATGTGACCTTTTAAATTACTTTAGTTCACTTTGATAGTGGTAAAACATCATATAAAGTGTTTTTTCACTATTTAATCATTTGTATCAATAAAAAAATAGAAAATCTACTGCTTTCTCAACAAAAACAATTGAATAATGTATTGCATGTAATTCCAGATGTATAAACACCTCAGGAATCGTTACCTGCTGCTTGCCGGCCTGCTCACCCAAGTTGAGGTTCTGCGACCTTGACAAGGTTTGCCCTAAAGCGTGGGAATTTTGATTGGAATACACTTTTATAACAATAGTTTGTTACTATTTTGTATGATTTTAATAGCATTAGTAGCAATTATTAACCCATTACTATTTTGTGTAGTTGAGTGCTTATTTGAGATTACAAAACTTCCTCAATTTTTACAGCCTCCCCATCTCAAAGGTTCCCAGTAATATGTATATCCACATGTAGCCATGACATTGGACTACACTGTGGTCACCTTTATCAAGGAAACCATGCAGAATTGACAGCAGAAGATGAGAAACACATATGCCCTTTTTGGGAAATAAGCGCCCAACTTTGATGAACTTCGGTTTGGCTCATAAAACACTTTTAGTCAAGAGCCCCCCTCATTTGAGGTATATTCCATGTCTCAGTGTTGTTTTATTACCTTCGAAAACTTGCATTATCAATGTTTTGCGAGTATTTTGTGTTTTCCGAGCTTAATAATGCAGCTACAGCAATCCCGTGCATGGTGGGAGGGTCAGATTAGATAAGCGCACACCTTCCATTTTGGGAAGGTACACTCCCACGGTCTGTCTACACTTTTACATGTATGCCTTTCACTCAATACTCAGGCTAGAACAGTCATTCAACATCTCAGACATATGCCTGAATGTATTACATAATGTATTTAGATTTTAGCGCATTTTTCGATATTTTATTGAGCTCTCTATGAGGTGTTTTGTGCATTTTCTAGGAAAAGAAGACAATTTGTGAGATCACATGACCGTGGGAAGGTGATGTGACCATATGCAAGGGGGCTTCTAAGTGTTCCAGAATTTTGAAAGATTTTTCCAGAGTTTTCCAGATTTTATTGAGGGCTCTAAAGTCAATTTAAGCGAAAACACCCCAAAAGAGGCCAAACAAAAGCCAAACAAAGGCCGGTCAGTACTACAGGCCGCTCTGAGCGGATGACTGTGCACCTAATTAAGCGCCCAACGGCCGTATCATGCGCTGCATGAGCCCTAAGCCAATCAGCAGGCTAGATGTAAGCAACTTTGACTGTCGTTTTTAATGAAATGGTAGACGCCCAGAAACTGCATACGAAAAGCATAATAGCTGCTTATGCATTTCAAAAACTGCCCCGGGCAGGAATTGAACCTCAGTCAGTAAGAAAAAGAACTCACATGATAAATAGAAGTTGTTACTAAGTAGATAGAAGTTGTTATAGAGTAAGTAGAAGTTGTTACTGAGTAAGTAATAGTTGTTACTAAGTAAGTAATAGTTGTTACTAAGTAAGTAATATTTGTTACCAAGTAAATAGACATTGTAACCAAGTAAGTAATGATTGCCACCAAGTAAATACAATCCATTACAAATAAGCAAATGAAGTAAGTAACAGTTGTTACTGGGTAAGTAATGCTTACTTACCAAACTAGACACCCATATCTGACCACTCTAGGAGGTACCCATGGTATAGTACAATCTATTAGTATCAACACCAACAGTATGGCTTCAAAATTGAAGTCTCTAGGGCTGAAATAAACTTGCCGAATGTGGAAATATGGCTCTCAATTTCGATGTTTTGGCAGTATTTTGCACTTTCTGAGCTCAATAATTGTCATGGTTATACATGTAGCGCTCAATTTACTTGATTTCTTTTCTTATATTTCGGCGCATCCTACACGTCTTTGTGATCATGTGACTCGTCGACACGGTCTCATGATCTGCACAATCACATGACATGTGCATGCACGTGCACTCGCGCTCCTCACTCGGCCCAGACTGATAGCAACATCACTGGCCCTGCAACTCTGCACGGCTTCCGGATCCTTCCGGAACCTTGGACTCTTCCTTTTCCCGACCCATTGAACTCCCGGTCCATCGCTCTATGACTCAGACTCGGCCTTAGTAATTACACTGTAGTGGCACCATTCTATTGTCTCTCTAGTCGTTGTTCTTTCTATTGTTTCCGTTTCTATTGTTCTATTGTCCTGCTGCTATATCCTATTGTCTTTATTGTCCTACCCTAAAGTGGTCCGTGCACAGCCTTTAGTAGTATAAATACCCGGCCTCCTTTGCTTCTAGCCTTCATCTCGACCTTTTGGTCTTTACTAAGCTAGGTAAGCCTTAGTTACTTACTTATATATTATCATTACTTACTAATGTTACTTGGTCTTTACTGGGCTAGATTTGCGTACAGCTTCCTAGCTGTTTACCTCTGAATAAGACGTTTACACCGTTTGGTGTCTTGAGATTAGGGTTATCCCTAGTGTTATGTGACTCAGTCTCTGTAACAAATCTGATGGCATGGGAACATTGGACAACAGTAGTAGCTTGGGCCAATTGTATCCCTATGAAAGCTGGCACTGACATCCATCACTCTATCCTGAGGGGTCCCATGTCGCAATCCTTGTGGGCGAAGTGGGTTGAACCTCGAACGAAGGCTCACTGGCACAAGGCATACGAGCACGTGAAGAAGAAAAGATAAACCGCTAAGAGGGCTGGCTTCTCCTTCAGTAGCCACTGTCAAGGTGGCTCAAGCGCTACTCGATACTCAGCTTGCCCCTCCACATACAACGACCTAGCTCACACATATAGCACGCAGCACGAGGGGCACAGGGAGCAGTCAGAAAATGGCATGGACTTGGAAAACGATGAGTGGGGAGACTTGAGCATGAATGGACCCTTCCCAGATCTCCAAATGTAGATATGAACTAATATATAGTCTAGCACACCCTTAATGTTGACTACACCCTTGGGTTTCGTCTGGGGGGAGTGTGTAAGGGAGATGTATGGACGGATTAGACAGGACCGAGTTCCCAGACATCGAACTCTTGAATTGTAGATCTAGATACTGTACAGTTACTGATCTACACTTATACACAGGAGATCTCCGTAAGAGATCTCCACCTTTTTACTATACTCCTGTACTACCTGTAGGTTCCAAATACATTCGGTTAAACTTACTGAGCAGGGAAAGTAAAGTGAAAAGGCCAACCTTTACAGGTTGCCTAGATCATAGTGTACTTGTGTTTCTCAGTGAGGGAATAGTTGGTTGTCGTTCGCTTCATGCCTATGTAAACGGTTGATGTGGAACATGTTATGAACCCGTCGTCTTTTGAGATCCTCCGGGAGGTCGATCTGGTAGTTAGCCGTCCGGGGGAATATCTTTGTGATGGTGTATGGCCCAATGTATTTAGGTAGGAGTTTCTTTACTCGCCCCTTGGGGAGTTGGAGATTCTCCATGGATAAGTATACTTGGTCGCCAGCCTTGAGTGGCTACTGGCTGTTCTGCATATTCTCATCGTGTTGGCGACGGTTTGCATGATATGTCTGAAACATCTGACTCTCGATAATCTGGTCTTGGGCTTGCTCTAGGTTTTCGAGGACTTGGGTCGCAAATTGCTGGACACCTGGCAGCTCTGTTACAGGGCTTGCAGTAATCATGCGTGAGAGGTAGCCTCCGTTAAGCTCAAATGGGGCGAATCCAGTAGCGCTGCTCACCATCGAGTTCAGTGCGAACTCAACTATAGATAGCTTGTCTACCCAGTCAGTCTGATCTGGGCGTACCATTCCTCACAGAACCTGAGCGATGGATCAATTAGCTCGCTCCGTTACTCCGTCTGTTTGAGGGTGGAAGGCGGTGGACATTAGTAGGCGGTGGGTCTCTTGCCAGAACTTGGGGGTGAATTTGGAGTCCCTATCCGATACTATCGAGTCCACTATTCCGTGAAGTCATACGACTTCTTTTATGTACAGGTGGGCTAATTCCGAGGCTGTTATCCTTGTTGTTGCCGGGATGAGGTGTACTTGTACAGTAAGTCAGCACATGACTACCCATAGATAGTCGAACCCGTGGCTATGAGAGAACGGACCCAAAAAGTCCATTGCGATTGATGACCATGGGCGATACGGGATGGGCAAGGAGTGAAGGAGCCCTGTAAGCTTTTGGTTAGATGACTTGGTTGTCTAACACATGCCACAGCTCCCGCAGAACTTTTCTACTTCACAGCCTAACCCTGGCCACCAGTACCATTGGCGGATGTAGTCTACCGTCTGTCACGGAGACTAGTCACGTGACGTGTAGGGATCAACCTTAATCTCAAGACACCCAAAGGTGTAGACTCCTTATTCAGGAGTAAACCACTAGTAAACTATGTGCAAAGCTAGCCCAGTGAAGACCAAATACATTAGCAAGCTATCTAAATACAAGTAAGATAATAAAAGAGCTTACCTAGCCCAGTGAAGACCAAAAGGTCGAGATGAGGGCTAGGAGCGTCGAAGGTCAAGTATATATACTACTGGAGTCTGCACACAGACCACTTTAGGGCAGGGCAGACAAGACAATAGGACAATAGCGTTGACGCAGCAATGGAAAGAGAACAAAGAGGAAGAACAATGACAAAGGGGGACAATAGAAATGGTGCCACTTCGGGCATAATTACTAATGCCGAGCCTGAGTCATAGACCGATGGACCAAAAGTCCGAAAGGTCGAGAAAAAGGGAGTCCAAGATTCCAGAAGAATCTGGGAGCCATGCGGAGTTGCAGGGCTGGTGATGTCGCTATCAGTCCGGGCCGAGCAAGGAGCGCGAGTATGTGTGCATGTGCCAGTCATGTGATCGTGTGGGTCATGAGACCACATTGACGAGTCACGTGATCGCGAGGACGTGTAGGACGCGCCAAAATAAAAGAAAAGAAATCGAATAAATTGGGCGCCACACATATAACCATGACACCGTCTTACAATGACCGAAATGTCCAATCGTGGAGTGCGCCGCTTCTACAATCCTCCCTGTCAAGCTGATGCGTTCTTTTTTGACCTGAGGGATACACAGCACGACTTGTTCAAGTCTGTTCTTTGTTCATATCAGTCCATCCTTCTCGGTGAAGTTGGTGTGTTTGTTCATTGCTTTGCCAACCTTACTGAACAGGGCATCTTGGAGGTAGCCCTCTTTCAGCAGGTCCGTCCATTCCGTTGAGGATGAGATGATTTGTGGAAGGGGTTGTCTGTGATCGTCAGGGACTAGGGGATTAGGGTCCTTCTTGTTGGCGTGCATTTCCTCTGCTTCCTTTGTGCGATCCTCCGTCCCCTCAATCGCTATCCTTTGGCTGAACAGTTGTTCGAGTTCCCGCTTCAGGGCCACTATCTCCTTCCGTCGTTCAATCAGAAGTCCCTCGCCATCTGGGTCGAATCGGACGTTCGCGTTGACATAGTCATTGTAGTTATGTACTTCGCCATCTCTATCATTCTCAAAGTACCTCGAGAAGCAGTCCAACACCTTATTCAGTATTCCCTGAACATACTTGATGAGATATTTGAATCGTTCCAAGAACTCCATCCACTGCGTTTGGCGTGGAGACATACAAGCCTGGGTCTTGAGGAATTCAAGGGCTTTGTGATTGGTGACAATGGTAATTAAATAGCCCATAAGCTTGTCCTCCCATTTAAGGAGGGCTTCTAGGATAGCGATAGTTTCCAGTTCGAACACCCGGTAGACGTGTTGAGCGGTGGTAAACTTCTTTGACATGAAACCTGCTGGTCTGCATGTATCCCAGTTAGGGCCTTGTCCGTATAGTGCACCCACTGTCATGGTTATACGTGTAGCGCCCAATTTATTCGATTTATTTTATTTTATTTTGGCGCGTCCTACACGTCCTCGCGATCACGTGACTCATCGACACGGTCTCATGACCTGCACGATCACATGACATGCACACGCATGCGCACTTACGCTCCTCGCTCGGCCCGGACTAATAGCGACATCACCGGCCCTGCAACTCCGCACGGTTTCCGGATCCTTTCGGAACCTCGGACTCTTCCCTTCTCCGACCCATCGGACTCCCGGTCCATCGGTCTATGACTCAGGCTCGGCACTTAGTAATTACGCCTGAAGTGGCACCATTCCTATTGTCCCCTCGGTCTATTGTCTTCGTTCCCTATTTTGTTCTCTTCCCCTTGTCTCTTTCTATTGTCGCGTCACGCTATTGTTCTATTGTCTCGTCTGCCCTACCCTAAAGTGGTCCGTGCGCAGACTCCAGTAATATATATACCTGGCCTTCATCGCTTCTAGCCCTCATCTCAACCTTTTGGTCGTTACTGGGCTAGGTAAGCCGTTAGTTACTTTGTATTGTATATTTCCTTACTAATATGATTTGGTCTTTACTGGCTAGACTTGCGCGTAGTTGGCTAGCAGTTCACTCTTGAATAAAGAGTCTACACCTTACGATGTCTTGAGATAGGAGTTGATCCCTATACGTCACGTGACCTCAGTCTCCGTGACACCCACACCGGTTATTGATGCATCACATATCACCCAAATTGTCTCGCCCATCGATGAGTCTATGGGGTGGAGGATGGGGACTTTACACGCGAGGGTCTTAATGCACTCGAAGCACTTCTGATGAAGGGGTCGCCACTCAAAGGCGTGGCCATTCCGGGTGATCTCGGCGAGTGGGCTGGTGTATATTGATACATCCGGCATGAAGTTCGCTAGGTATTGTACGAGCCCAAGGAATCGTTGGATGTCCCCATAGTCTCGCGGAGTTCTCCAGTTCCTGACTTTGCTCATTTGGTCTGCATCTGTGTGTAGCCCATGGCCGTCAATGACGTGCCCAAGACATTCCATTGATTTAGCATATAGCATTACCTTGCTCTCCTTGAGATACAAGTGTGCATTTTTAAGGGTACTAAAGACGAGGTGAAGGTGCTCTTCGTGTTCCACGACTGAGTTCGAGTACACAAAAATGTCGTCCATGTAGACGTGCACGAATCTCCCAATGAATTCACAAAATGTGAAGGTCATTAGTTGCTGAAATGTAAACAGGGCATTACAGTCCCCCTGCTGCATAATTGTGCTCAGCATTGTCCCATACACCGTGGCCAACACTGTTTTCCAGACATCTTCCGGTACGATGCAGATCTGCTGGTATGCGTCTGATAAATCTATTTTAGATCGATACTTTGCTCAGGCGACATCAAGTCTGATCTGTTCTTGGTCTGGAAACAGGGAGATGTCATGCGTAGTATTTTCGTTGTGTTGTCTACAGTTAAATACGGTGCGGAGTTTGCCGTCCTTTTTAACGATACACATCATCGGCATGGCTTGGGATATGTGCTCTGATTTCCACCATCCCCCATGTTCATATCGGGCTATTTTCTCAATCAATTGCGGTTTAAGTGCATCTGGGCATCTTGGCAAATGGTATTTATATTCGCATTTATCATCTATCAGGGGTATAGTGTGGTTTATTTCTCTGAATAATGGCAGCTCCTCTGGTACACCTGACATGATGTCCTGGTACGCCTCTAGCCATTGTGCCCTCAATCAAGGGATCTCCTCCTCTTGTGTGAGGTTTCTTAGATTATCTTCGGTTCGACCAGTACCCGTGGCAAGGGCGTTTTTATAGGCATTCGCTGCAGTCGCTTCAGTTGATGAGTGGGTAGAGTGTCTGCTGGGGTTCCCGCTGGGGGCCCCTAGTCATTCCGCAGGTGATCCTGCTGGTCCGCCATGCCTTGTACTATGAAGTGCAAGGGGTGAATGGTCTCTGATCTGGCAACCTTTTGACAGCGATCCTTTTTTGTGTGGGGCTGTGGCATACTCCCTCCCCCTAAGCACCGTGACCTGGTGTTCACCCAGGCGCATAGCACGTGGCTCGAACAAGAGGTGTGTGCAGTGCGTTGTGAGAAAAGGAATGCCTAGCACCATATCGTAGTGGTCAAGGTTCACAGCGTCCAGGTACGTCAGATACTCCTGGCCGTCCATGAGAAGTTTGGCTTGACACCCGAAGTTTATTTTGGAGTGACTGCCCATACAGCCTAATTGCAGCCCGATGGGGTTGTCCAATGGGAACACGTCGACCTGCAACAGTGCCGCGGAGGATGAGCTGACGGCGTTGATAGAGGAGCTCATGTCGACTAGAATTTTTGCCTTCAGGCCTTTCAACGACCCAGTGACGGTGAGACACTGAGATTGTTGTGATGGCCGAGGCTGTGCCTCACTGGTCACTCTCATCGCAGCACGATGGGCTCCGCCTCCTTTCATGGTGCGCAGTTGTGCAGAGGGCTGCGGTTCACGCTGCGGCAATAGGATGGGAGTCATTCCAAAGTGCTGCTGAACCGCGGGCAGTCCGTCGTCTCCATCCCATGTTTCAGCGGGTATTGGGGCGTCGGCGTACGTCTGCGGGGGTCCATACATGGGGGGTAACCCCTCCTGTAAGCAGAGATGGGCCTCCCACCTCGCCTGCGAGACATGTACCTCTCGGAGGTAGTCCTTTACCATGGTGTCAACATGCAGTATGTCTGCGTCCGGACTCCTTACAGCCGCGATGATGTGTCGCAGGTCCGTTTACTGTTTGTGCACTCATTCTAAGAGGCGTTGAGTAGTTCGGACCATCCGTTCGGCGGCCATGCTCATTGCGATCGGTGAGGTGCTGGGCCGGATGAGGGAGCTTGTACGTAGAACAGGCAGCTCACGCTCCATGGGGTTGATTGGGAATGTGCTGAGCACAGCCTCGTCAACTTGTCCCTCCACCAATACGGTGAGGTCGTACTTGGAGTTAGTGAACAGCATGGGTCAATGAAAACCCATGGGTTATGTTGCGGGTTTACTATGGGTGCGGGTGCGGGTATCATGTTTCTGACCCGCACACCCATGAGGGATTCACTGTATCATAGTTAGGTTTTTATTACTGAGGTTTATATGTTTATTTTTGTGCTGCCATGTGTGATTACATCAGATCTGTACAGTTCCTGCCATATTGGGCAATATTATACTAATAAGGTAATGTTTATCTTGATTTCTGGTAATGAAAGTAAGTTCGAATCTTGAAGCTGCATACTTGACAACATCACAACAACTGAACAAGATCAGAGATAAGATGGCCCGGCTACCTATTAAACGACAACGGAAATCTAGCACCAAGTCCCCGGTACCCCAGAAGAAGGCCCGCAGTGAAGGTGATAGTATCAGTCAAGCTAATAGCGAGGCCGTGGTGATTTCCGATGATGATACTGAGTCTTCGGGGAGTGAGCTCGAAGGAGATGTTGATGTCACTCGTGAAGAAGATGACAGCACAAAAATAGGTACAGTATATAATATGCATTCATTACATGTTACTGAAATACATCTCAGAGCGGTTGAGTAAGGACTGGACATCCTTTATATATGCATTCTTCGACCCGATACCTGTTATCAAGTACGACAATAACAGGCGCGAGTATCATGTATTCAAGTGCGTGAACCCTCACTGCAAGCTTCAGAATACCATTCGTCGTTACCAAGATAAAGGCGATGCAACATCTACGGGGAACATGAGCCGTCACGCAAAGAAGTGCTGGGGAAACGAGGCTTACGAAGCTGCACGCCAGGTCGCGGGAGGGGCTGCCGCGGTTCGAGAACATATACAAGCGTATGGACGCTCAGGATCTATTGTTGCGGCATTCTCTAAAGCAACAACCAAAGCGCGAGTGAGTTACTCAATGCGCACCATGACGAAAACCGAAGCAAAGTCAGTTGCCTGTCGTCACGGAGTAGCATCACATACTTACCCAACAGCAGAGCCGAAGCAGTGCGATGGGTTTCAGAAAGCTTGCGGCCCTTTTCTGTCATAGCTGACCGCGGATTTCTTTGCTTGATGAAGACGGGCCGCCCAGAGTTGTACACACCGTCCCCATCCACTCTATCGCGCGACATAAAGCGGGTCTTTGTCGAAACGCGCAAACGGCTTTCGTGCCTGTTGCAGGTAAGCAACGACATCATTGTTCAGACTTAGGATAACCGGACTTACCTGGCTTTACAGGATTATGACGGCAAGCTATCCTTTGCCACTGATGCCTGGACTTCGCCCAACCACAAGGCTTTTGTTTGCCTGACCGTCCATTATGTGAAGGACGGTACTGCGCAAGCGGTTCTCCTTGATATTATGGAGGTGGCAGAAGCTCATACGGGTGTGAACCTCGCCACGGCAATTGCGAAGACCTTGAGTGAGTTTGGGATCATGCATAAAGTAAGTGGTACCTCTTGTAAGAAGTCACGATTGTGCTTACCTTGTTCGTAGTTACTTGCAGTCACACTCGACAATGCATCAAATAATGATACATTGATAGATGAGTTGTCGAACCAAGTTGAGGAGTTCCCAGGCGAAGCAAACCGTGTGCGCTGCTTTGCACACATCCTTAATCTCGCAGCCAAGGCCGTGTTGAGTCAGTTTGACGTCAAACCGAAGAGATCTGAAGATGGGCTTACCAACGCCGAACAATCCTTGCAAGACCTTGTCGCCGGCGTCGACCTTGAAGATGATGATATGGATGACGACGACGAAGCTGACCTGCTGCTTGATGAGTGGATGGAGGTTAATGAAGTTGCTGATATCCAAACCGAGCGTGCACGTATGTCTGACACTGCACGGCATGATCTTGAAGAGTCGGTGTATCCTGTCAAAGTAGTACTTGCAAAGGTATCTCCATTCTAATGAAATATGCATCTAGTACTCACCCGCCATTACAGCTTCGGAAGCTGACCTTCTCAATTATCCACTCGACTACTAAATTACAGCCAGCCTGGCTACAAGCAGTTCGCACGGCCGGCCTAGCAGAGAAATGGATCCCTCGTGATGTTGCCACCAGGTGGAATTCGACGTTCAAAATGCTTGCTTTCGTGCTTGAGTATCGAGTGGCGGTTGACAAGCTGACACAAGACCGAACGAACGATGTACGCAAATATGAGCTGACGGATGAGGAGTGGGAGGTGGCACGTCAACTGCGCGACGTCCTTGAGGTATGTCCTAGCGCCTACTCGGCTGTGTCAGTACTGCGGTTAACCATCATCGTCTACTTCCTTTACCTTTGTGCTGCTTCCTTCTGACTCTGTTCCAGATATTCCTTGATGCTACGCTTTACTTCTCCACTGGCGAGCCGACAATCGCAGATATCATACCTGCGATGGACCTCCTGGATGAAAAGCTGGCCACAGACTCGTTGAATAAGAGCTATAAGCCGTGTATCCGGGCTGCATTGAATCTAGGTAAACAGATGATCAATAAGTATTATGATAAGACCGACAGCTCTGAGATATACCGCATTGCCATGAGTATGAACACATCACACTCTAAGAACCTCGAAACTAACTCATCTTTCATAGTGCTGCATCCAAGCTATAAGCTCAGCTACTTCCGTGAGCATAACTGGGAGCCAGAATGGATCAAGACCGCTGAAGACATCATATATTCGGTGTACAATGACTTGTACGCCAGCCGCGAGCCTTTACCTGGCACGCCATCATCATTGTCACCTGTGGCCGTTAGCGGCTCAGCTAACACATCTACCGATAAGGATAGAACTAAAACAAAGGTAAGCCTACAGTGTATACAGAGCACCAGGCCGTACTGATATATTACCAGAACATGTTCGGTAACCTTTCTGCACGTTCGACTGCAGTCCCAGCATGTCCGTTCAAGAGTGAGCTAACACTCTTCCTTGAACGTGAACCCATTCCAGGGATAACGGATCCAATCGCATGGTGGCATACCCATAATGCGGAGCATCCGCGTGTCGCACAAATGGCCCGAGATTATCTCGCAGTACCATGTAAGTTCTCTGGGTTTCGACACGACGTTACTCAAGGACCAAAATATAATATACTAATGGATGTTATAGCTACGTCAGTTGGAGTCGAACGAGTGTTTAGCAGAGGCCGTCTGCTCCTGGGACACATCCGCAACCGCATGTCCGCGGCATCTGTTCGCGCGCAGATGTGTGTTGGGTTTTGGAGTAAAATGGGTCTTGTGCAGGACTCTGACATTCTAGCAGAAGCCCGCAAAGAGGATGTCAAAGGGCGTGAGCCTGCACTACTGCCGCACTGGGATGCCATTAAATCTTCAAGAGTCTAGTTACATGTTATTTGTAAATACGAAGTCTATGTTAGCATAAAAGCAAACGTACGCGCTGCAGTTGTTGCAGTATTGCTGAGCGCCTGTGACCGCTTAGCTTGTCTCCTCCCACCACGACCACCACCAGTCTGCACTGCAGTGTCCTTCACTTCTGTGCCAAACGGTGGCAGATACGGCGGACAAGACAGACAAGGCGGACAAGACAGACAAGGCGGACAAGGACAATAAGTACAAGCACGACGACGAGCACGCGGCGGACGACAACCAACCACAACCACCAAAGCACATCACTTGGACAAGCACGAGCCAAGACGGACAAAAACAGCGAGCGCAAGTATGGACAAGCACGAGGACAGGTGAGACGAGGACCTCAAGGACAAGATCGACGACGAGAGCGGGCATGAGACAACCGCAAGACGGGCAAGGATGACACAACAAAAACGACGACCGCGAGCAAGACATCTAATCAAGACACATGGCAAGACTCCTCCGACTCTGCTGCCGCCTTTGAGAGGCTGCCGACCTAGCAGATGGCCTCGTACGCGCGAAACACCGTCATCCCCTGATTAACAGCCGCACCCTTGTCTCGTCTCCACCCTCACGGGGCCAACACCGCCATCATTGGGACCAGGGAAGGGCGACGAGGACGAGACGAGAACAAATACGAGCACGGGCACAACACGGACAAGGCAAGAACAAGCACGAGCATGAGCACAAGACGGACGACGAGGACGACAACGACGAGGACGACAAGGGCCGGACAAGGCGAGGACAAACACCGACGCGAGCAGAAGACGAGAACAAATACGAGCACGGGCACAACACGGACAAGGCAAGAACAAGCACAAGCATGAGCACAAGACGGACGACGAGGACGACAACGACGAGGACGACAAGGGCCGGACAAGGCGAGGACAAACACCGACGCGAGCAGAAGACGAGAACAAATACGAGCACGGGCACAACACGGACAAGGCAAGAACAAGCACAAGCATGAGCACAAGACGGACGACGAGGACGACAACGACGAGGACGACAAGGGCCGGACAAGGCGAGGACAAACACCGACGCGAGCACAAGACAGAAGGACGACGAGGACGACGAAGAGGACGAGGGGAGAACAAGCACACGCACGAGCACAAGAAGGACGAAGAGGACGACGAGGATAAGGACAAGGACGAAGAGGACAAGAACAACGAGGACGAGGACGAGGACAACGACGAAGAGGACGAGGGCAGAACAAGCACACGCATGAGCACAAGACGGACGATGAGGACGACAAGGACAAGGACAAGGACGACGAGGACAAGAACAACAACAACGAGGACGATAAGGACGACGAAGAGGACGACAACGAAGAGGACGAGGCGAGAAAAAGCACAAGCACAAGAAGGACGACAAGGACAACGAGGAGGACGAGAACGAGGAGCGGACAAGTGAGCACAAGGCGAGGACGACGAAGAGGACGAGACGAGAACATAAGCACAAGACGGACGAGGAGGAGGAGGAGGAGGACAACGAAGAGGACGAGGCGAGAACAAGCACATGCACGAGCACAAGAATGATGAGGACGAGGAGCACGACGAGGACGAGGAGCACGACGAGGACGACGAGGACGACGAGGACGATGAAGAGGACGCGGACGACGAAGAGGACGACGACGACGAAGAGGACAAGGCGAGAACCTAAGCACAAGACGGACGAGGAGGAGGACGAGGACCGGGCAAGTGAGCGCAAGGCGAGGACAAGAACAACGACGACGAGACGACGAGGACGACGAAGAGGACGAGGAGGACAAGGGACGAGGACGAGGACGAGGAGGACGAGGCGAGAACAAGCACCAGCACAAGACGGATGAGCACGAGGACGAGGAGGATGAGGATGAGGACCAGACAAGTGAGCACGAGGAGGGTATGATGGGTAGCAACCACAAGCACGAGCACAAAGCTGATGAGGACGACAAGATTATAGACAATGTATAGAGAGATAGATAGAGTAGTACACAATAATACTTATTATACATACAGCTATGTAGCAATAGTACATGTGCATTCAACGTGAACATAGTCATCAGCCCCTTCGCCACATTCATCATGCTAAGTATTATGTGCATATACCCATGCTACCCATGGGTCATCTCTAAACCCACGGCACCCGCAGTGGGTTTACACCCATCAGCATGGGTATGGGTTTCTGTGGGTATGGGTGTGGGTGTGCAAACATTACACCATGGGTATACCCATGCCATTCACTACTTGGAGTGGATGGCCGACGCATATCATGCGAGTTCGTCTTGCAAGCTCTGCGTCGCATTACTGGGCACTTCGGTTCCGATCTCGCTTTCTGCAAGCAGATCGACGTTGCGCTGGCGGGATTTATCCTCGCGCAGGCTTGTCAGATCATTTCCATCGACTACGGCCCAGTATCTATGTGCATACTCATCGTCTGGAGAGTCAACACGCAGCATGAGAAGCTTGGGAAGTCGATCCTCATCGTCGGCGTTGTCTGGATATTCCTCATATGTCTCGTGTGGGTAGTCGCCCTCGTACTGTTCTCCTTCTAACGCGTGGTTGCCTGTGCGATAGGGCTTGTGGCCGTGTGACATGTCATCCTCGTGTTGGGGCATCTGAGTATCGCCCTGTTCAGTATCTGGCGTGTCTTCCATACACCGCATGAAGGGACGCTTGGGATCTTTACAGATCAGATTCCCTGCTTTGTATCCTATGTAGCCGCAGTCCCAGCACTCTAGTTTGGATTCGTCCACTGCCGGGCGCGGTGCGTGCTGCCGTGTGTGTTCAGTGCCATTGCCAAGTGTCGTTGCGTTTGATAGCGTGTTGCGGGTGATACCTCCTCTGCAGTTGCGATCCCTTGACCCCGTCGCATCGGGGCATGGATCTGCTCGGTGGTCTCGAGCGGGGGCTTTGCTTTTTGTACGAGTGTTGTCTTGCGTGCGGGTAGAGTTCTGAGTTCCTGTATGGGTAGCGCTTCTGTCTGTGCGGGGATTGTCCTCCCTCTGCTTTTAGTACAGTTCCAGAGCACAATTGCTGTTTTTGACTTCAATTACCCCTCGGAGCAGTTGATTGTATGTTGCGTTCTCCGCGGTAAGCTTATATATCAGGATGAGATGCCACTGGGTGCTTGCGGGGAGGGCGCTCATGAATTTCTTCCAGAGGGAGTACGTGTCTAGTGGTTGTACCATTTGGTCCGCATGCTTCAGGAGGTCATTTGATAGCCCGACAACTCCTGAGGTCGTGTTGAATTTGACCTTCTCGTACCTCTCCGAGGCGAGTTGTGCGGTTGCCTTATGGACGAATCGCTCATGTAATGTGTATACTACTTCGAGCAGCGTCCATGTACGTCATTTCCGTTCCAGAGCTCTGATCTCCGAGTTGTACCATTGTAATGCCTGCTTTGACAGTAGGTCTCCAAGGACCATCACGCGCTCCTGATCCAGTGCTTGGTCTACAAGCCTGGTCATTCGGAAGAAGCGGCTTATGTTTATGATCCACTCTGTGAACAACTCGACGTCATCGTCGCCCGCATATGCTTCAGGCGTGATAACTTTTATATTTCTATTTAATACAGGTAGGTCATCGCTCCTGATCGCAGGATCTTGCTTGAAGACCTCAGCGGCCCATGCCCTTGTACTATCCGTGTATGCGTCTGGTTCGGGAGCCGCAGGGCGTTCGTATACCCTGGAGAAGGTATCTACAGGGCGTTATGAAGTCGTGGGTACCATAAAGCAGGGGTTTATTCCAGATCGGACTGCCCCTATATGGGAGGTAAACGGGGCGGCTTCCTGACGTCGTTCAGCTGGGCTGGAAGGAGTGAGATTCCTCCTTGAGCTCCTTCTGGGTCTGTCGTACAGATCGTCCGAGCTGCTCTCGTCTGGGTCACTCGCCTCTGGCTCCCCGGCAGCGTGTGGTGCCGCTCTTTCTACTCTCTGTCTGGGGTACCCATCATCGCGTTCACTGCTCGCCTGACTAGCCAGTCCTGCCTCTCTCAGGCGGGTGCGCTTGTCCTTCCTGTGCATCAAGGGAGGCGTGCTCCCTGCGAGTACGTTCTGTACTTCTTGCACTATTCTCCTGCGCTCCCTGCGGGTGGCAGGGGCTAATTCGTCACGTAAGTTCATCGTGGAGGGGGTTGGAGGAGTTACTTGTGCGCTCCTCGCGCCCCGAAAGAGTTCTCGTTGAGTTTCTAGTAGCTGTGCGGATATCAATTGGAATCGATTCTCGCTGTCTTCTGAGCGGCGGATAAGCTCATCGAGCTCCTTTTGTCGCTGTGCGCGGATGTTGTTCAGCTCGTCTCTGAGTTCCTTTAGCTGCTGATGCTCCGCCCTGAGTACACCATCTAGCGTAGATAGCCCTGTTAATGATCAAGTCGATGGGTCAGATGCTTCTGGCACCGTGGGCAGTGTACTCTGGGGACCGCGTAGCCTCTCCTCACACAGCAAGGTGTAGCCCTCGCTGTCGGTGTGTGCTCGTTGGTCTCAAGCTGAAAGGGAAACATGTTGAGGGTATTGTCGGGGTTCTTGAGTTCGCCTGAACACTGATTTGTATGGGGTGTATATGGCTCCCCTGTCACCCTGGTTAATATGATTGTTCGGATCATCTGGATCGAAGTACATATCTTCCAGGTCGTCGGGTTCATCCATTGGATGTCGGTGTCACGGAGACTGGTCACGTGACGTGAAGGGATTACTCTAATCTCAAGACACCGTAAGGTGTGATCCTCTTATTCAGAGAAAGACAGCTAGTAAGCTGTACGCAAA